>JAULBS010116196.1:0-14598 GCA_032355785.1 Symmetromphalus regularis | reverse complement strand
TCTATTACATTGCACATGCAATTCTGTTGTTGAGACCTGACTGGGTTATGTCGTATTTATTATTTTCTCAAAATTCATAAGAGTTTTAACCAAAGCGGAAGTGACATACCATACATAATAAAAATGTATTTCGTACCGAACATTATATTTGGCGAGTGGTAGATTAAGTAGGAAAATGCACTCGAAAGTGTGGATCCATGAATAATAATTATTTTTCACGAATCCACACTTCCTCGTACATTCTCCATTACATGGTATATACTACAATACAAGCAAAACAGAAACAAATATACATTAATGCAACAAAAATGTGTGAATAATAAATCATTTAATAAAAACATTCAGTATTCCTTGATACAATTACCTCAAATCCTACACAAGACAAGGTTATCACCTGGACTTGCTATACTTAGTCAAATTAATGTTTAACCAATACAAATATCAGTGTCAAATAAAATGTTTAAAGCCTGGACTTTATCTTCCACATTATCTTCAGTCTTTAACATCATGGTACTGTCATACAAATTGCATGTATGAGCTGTGACTTTACCAAGAATTCTGACCATTAAGCACTGGTCAGTCAAAAGCATGTTGGGTGCACAGATTTTCAAAACAAGGAATGTAAATGTATAATTTAATATATTAAAAAAAACCCACCTCATTTATATTAAAACATGTTAGCACTGTTATGTCAGATATTTCCTTTAATATAGCTTTTTGCAAAGATGCAATGTGTTAATTTCCCTACCTTGGGTTGTGGGACACGAGACAGCTCAGCCAAATTGTGACATAACTTGACATGTTTGAACTGAAATGGGTTGTTGCGGTTCTCTTCAAATGCTCGCATTATCTTATCACTCATCCACTCCACCTGAAATATGTTGTACAAAAAAAATTACTTGTATTAATATTAAATGTTTTTATAGTTTAGTTTTTGTTACATCTATCATAAAAAAAAAAACAGGCCTTATTTTTCATCAAAACTGGAACTTTACAATTTTTGGTCTTTTCTTTTTCAATAAATAATTTAATGAATTTTACTGCTGACCAAAGAAATAAAAATCATTTTCTTAAAAATTTCAACTTTTTATTTAAAAATAATTTGATGAATTTAACTGTTTAGTTATACTGATGAATTTAACTGTTGGTTATACTGAGAATGTCAGTATCTGCACACAAGTTACAGGTGAGCATCATACATGAACAAAAAAGAAAAACACACCTTATGATATGTGAGTTGTCTTAATAAATGTTGTTGACAATATACATTTACTTTTAATCAATACTCTTTCAAGAAATTGAAATCACATATCTATTTTATAATATATACTAGTTTCTTTTCATTAGCAGAAATTAGTTCTTTTAAAGTTCAGGATCTTTCCTACAGACAAGATACATATAGCTCGGTATGTGACACATAAAGAAAAAGGTTAATAGCATGAAACACAAAGAAAATTTTATTAGCTATTGGCAGTTATATACAGATACCAGCTAAAAATAACTAATGAATAACATAATAGCATTATTCCATCAAGAAGGAAAGATTTATAAAATTTGTCAGAAGTAATATTTGGTGAAAAAGTGGTTAACTGGGAAGCACATGTAGGAAATTCAGATTGACATTTGTTACACGATAATAACACATCAACTCGGTCATGACAAATTGTACAGTACTTTGAATGTGATCAACCCATCTTAATGTGCATGGATTCTTCAAATAGGTCTTAAAGGAATTTGGTTAGAAGGAATAGACATCTCAAGAATTATTATTTTGTCTTTCAAAATACAAGTCTAAAATTAATGTAAGAAAATTATAGTGCAGTTTTATGAATTAATAATAAACATTCATTTCAATTTTCAAATATTTGTAAAGAATATACAACTTTATTTCCTCATTTTAAAATCCATTTCAAACAAATGACATGCAGTGTCAAGTCTTGAAATACAAAGTGATGAAACAAGATCAACTGGTGAACAAAATATCAAAGGATCAATTTTTCAATCACACCCCGCTGTGACATTTTGAGCCTTTATTCTGTGGTGGCAGTTCATTAGGACAGAGTGGAAAGTGATGTGGTGGGAGTTCATTAGGACAGAGTGGAAAGTGATGTGGTGGGAGTTCATTAGGACAGAGTGGAAAGTGATGTTGTGCGAGTTCTTTAGGATAGAGAGTGGAAAGTGATGTGGTGAGAGCCCGTTAGGATAGAGAGTGGAAAGTGATGTGGTGGGAGTTCATTAGGACAGAGTGGAAGGTGATGTGGTGGGAGTTCATTAGGACAGAGTGGAAAGTGATGTTGTGGGAGTCCAGTTGGAGTTCATTAGGATAGAGAGTGGAAAGTGATGTGGTGGGAGTTCATTAGGACAGAGTAGAAAGTGATGTGGTGGGAGTTCATTAGGACAGAGTAGAAAGTGATGTGGTGGGAGTTCATTAGGACAGAGTGGAAAGTGATGTTGTGGGAGTCCTTTACGATAGAGAGTGGAAAGTGATGTTGTGGGAGTTCATTAGGACAGAGTAGAAAGTGATGTGGTGGGAGTCCTTTAGGATAGAGAGTGGAAAGTGATGTTGTGTAGTTCATTAGGACAGATAGTGGAGAATGATGTGGTGCGAGTCCTTTAGGATAGAGAGTGGAAAGTGATGTCATGGTCGTTCATTAGGACAGATAGTGGAGAATGATGTGGTGGGAGTCCTCTAAGACAGATAGTGGAAAGTGATGTGGTGGGAGTTTCATTAGGAGAGAGAGTGGAAAGTGATATTGTGGGAGTTCATTAGTACAGAGTGATGTTGTGGGAGTTCTTTAGAACAGAAAGTGGAGAGTGATGTTGTGGGAGTCCTTTAGGACAGATTGGAGCAGGGGTTGAAAAATTATTTTAAAACTCACTTGCCCATGGGCAAGTGTGATTTGCAATTTCACTTGCCCGTATCAGTTTTTTATTTGCGCACACAAAACACTGCATTATACTAGTGTATTATATAAAATTATATTATACTAAGTGTACATTTATGAATTGCAAATCTTTAATAATTAAATTAACCTGAAATTACGTCTTGTATTTTGTCACTAGAAAGTTCAATTTTGCTCAGTTTCAGTTATTGATGATGTGACCATAGTAAACTTAAAAGTCACTAATCTTCAACAGTTAAATCACGACAAAGTTCTGACACTAGTCGCAGTGTGAGAGTTCTGTGGAAGCCGATATACACACACATATACATGTTTCTCATTCATCCAAAAATATGGAGTCTATGGACATGAGAGAAAATATGAAGTCCAAAACAAAATTTAGAGTCCATTGTGAATAATGAAGATTCAACATTTGAAGTTGAAATTATATACCCCATACAATATGTCTATTGTCATGTACAACAACTGACAACACAAAAATAATTGCAATTAAATGTAGTTATATTTCATAATCAAAGTTCATACTGATATATATAATTTTTTAACATTATTTTCACTCTGTTATCACAACACATTTGACGTAGGTTTAAATTTGCATAGCTACAAATATTAGTGGTCGACATATAAATATTTTGTTGCTGAATGGTTACCAACTACTTATACTTTTTTAAAATGCTATTGCCGTACTTCTTCTGATATTGTGAGAAAATTGTACATGTGTTATGACATAGAAATAGCAATGAAATGATACCAAAAAATCTATGGTGTGCCGTCATTTTTATGTCTGGATTTTTTTAACAAAATTATAAATAAGTGTTTGCATTGCTGAATTACAGTTATATATCTGAAAAATAAACTAATATGTACTGGTAAGATCTTTGTAGATGCTACTGTAATTGCTTTAAAAATTAAGCAGCACATTATTCTTGGAATGACCGATACTCGATGGTGTTGTGTTTCCGTTAGTGACCCGTTTTCATACATTCGCTATCGATGTATTAACTCATTATAGGCCAAACCCCTTCACTATTTTAAGACTTAAAATGTTGGCTAACACAGGCAATATATATATATATATATATAAATATTTATTTAGTTTTTAATTTAAAGAAAAAAAAAGAGGAAAAATATGCTATGTGGATGGAACATAATGTGTCCCATCCACGATCGCAGCGTCATTGACCCAAGGTCTCGGGTCCATGAGATCCCTGTGCGGCATTGTTATGCTTGGAATAACCGATACTAGATGGCGTTGTGTTTCTGTTAGTGACCAGTTTCCATACATTTCTATTGTTTGGTAGAAATTAGCATTCACGTCTTTCTTCGTTGTATTTTTTAAATTCTTTTTTGTAACTCATGTTATCACTATTCAGTTCTGTTTAACTTTTCCGTTTGTTACCCTCCCCACTAAAATAACTTGTAATAGGCTTTTGTGACATGGATATTAGACACACCGATCAATAAGCACATGTTACTGTGTCAATGGTTACAGGTCAGAATGGAGTGCCCACATTTATGTATAGAATGAAGGTAACTAACTCTATAATCACTGTGTGTCAGCTATTCACGTAATTGGTCGAGACCTATTCAGGGGCAAGGGGAGCGAGCAATGGCGATCGCTTGCTACATTAAAAGCAATGTGACTGGAGACAACAGTAACCAAACCGTCCCCGAACGCCCTCCTTCCTAACACGGAACTGGCATTTACAACTCATTCTTATGTAGGCCTACACAAGAAAACGAAGTGAAGCACATTGAGGAAATTGTTTATTTTTTTCAATTGTGTATGTAATTAATATTTTATGGATAACTAATATGTTTTATTGATAATTTAATTATTTCTTAGTTCACTTGCCCATGGGTAAGTAAGATCTTTACAATTAGTTGTCTGACCATCATATTCCACTTGCCATGGGCAATGCAACTTTTTAACCTCTGTGGAGTGTGATGTGGTGGGAGTTCTTTAGGACAGAGTGGAAAGTGATGTGGGATTTCATTAGGACAGAGTGGAAAGTGATATGGTAGGAGTCCATTAGGCCTGAGTGGAAAGTGATGTGGTGAGAGCCCTTTAGTACAGAGAGTGGAAAGTGACTGATGTATAGTATTATAGAGGAAAATAATATTGTGGTGTCAGTTGATTGGTGTACAAAGAGTTAATACTATAATGTTAATTAACAAGTTAAAACAAACCTGAGATTTGGCAAACTCCACTACGTTGTAGCTGACATTGTTCAGTAGGGCCAGGGAATATGGTGACAGACCAGATTCTGCACTCCGCCACATCTGATCCTGTTAAATAGCAAACAGGCAATTAGGTGCAAAAATGACAAAACCATTGCTTATTCATTATTATATGGCTAATTACTTTTCTTTACTGTACTTTTTGAATTCGTTTTCAGAAAATTAGCTAAACAAAATCCTTTACATTATGATTTCTAAACTGCCAAACACAAATAACGATCATCATATGATTTCAATTTTGTTATACTTATTAATTATCTAGAGAAAACATATCTTATGTGTATACTATTTATATAAATACATGAAGACTATGTCTTACCAGTAAATGTGCTAGCTCCAACATTCTTCCAGCTGTGTCCACAGCTACTAAAACATTACCATCATTTCTCATTGTCTGTAGAATGGTTGCTGAAAGAAACAATATACTTTTAAATCAAAATTATACAAATAACATTTTACATTTAGTAAAGTAAAGTTTGTTTTATTTAACGACACCTCTAGAGCACATTGATTTTTTATCTTATCATCGCCTATTGGACATCAATCATATGGTCATTCTGACATATTTATTCTTGACACATAGGCTACTCTTTCTGAAAGCAGCAAGAGCTCTTTTATATACACTGTCCCACAGACAGGACTGTACACACAATGGCCTTTGATTAACCAGTTGTGGACCACTAATAATGATATAATGTTCATGCTATACAGAGATGAAAGTCTGTTCAAAAATTCTGAAAAGCTAAGGGAGCAATTTTCTTTTTAATCTAGTGGTTTTTTTGGCATTCAGAACACCTGAAACAATGCTAAAACTACAGAAGTCCGGATACATCCAGACATTTTTCATCTCTAATCATGTTATTGAGACACAATGCACAATAGCATAGCACAGAACACAGAATAGACAGTATTAAATTGTATTTTGAGAAACAAAAACTGTGGTTTCCTAATCAATTTTTTACAAATTGCTAGTAATTGTTTTCCAGACTTTACTAAATGGTTTAGATAGACAATGCACTCTATTAGGTTTTTAAACTTCTTATTTTGACTTTTCACTTACTCATTAGCTGCTCATCCCTCAATCTGCGTCGTGCCTGGTTGTACGAGGCATTGAAGGCATCAGTAATCATCAGAGAAGGTCGGTTAAACATCTCGAGCACACAACCATTCAAATGTCTGAAAAACACAAGAGTAATTTAATATTCAAACAAATTCTCTGGCTGAGAAGTCAATTTAAGAAAAACAATATTTTACAATTTCCAGTACATGCATAAAACCTTAGGTGACAAAATCAAACATATTTTGTAAAACAGTGGTGTGTTTAACTGCTGATATCTGCGTACCAACAAGCTGATATCTATGTATCAAGAAGTAAAATTACATCAAACATGCAATTTATGCAATTATCTGCATTTATCTCAATCTTGGACTTTTGAGTTTTGTGAAAACAATTGGTCTTACTTATGTGGTAGATGCTATAACAAACCCTAGGAATAACATGTTTATAGGAATAAATTTTATTCTGCAGGCAATAAAATATTTTTTATATGTTTATAAATTGAAAATTAAACAAAAGATACGCTTTTTATAAAGCTTTAGAGGAAATATTTTTTGAGTATTAAATATGATGTGGTGAATTGTGAGATCAAAATGGATTAGTATAAATTTAAATAATTATTTTCCAAGGATAAATGTACATTGAATGTGTCATTGTGATTTGTCAGGTAGAGACTCAAATACCAAAAATCTAAATTTAAACACACACATGAATGATATTATTTTAACAAATTATTTTTCATACATTTTCTTAAATAATTTGCCCATGTTAGGTTTGCAAAGACTTTAATACCTTTCTTTTTTGTGATTATAGTCAACAGCATAGATGATTTCTTCTTCACCATCCTTTACAATTTTCCATATTGTTCCGCCAATCATATGTCCAGCAGCTAGTGGAGTTATTTGGATGCCATGACCTTTACCTGTAAATAAACAGAACAAGATTAGTTGTGAGGTGATGGTTTAGCAAAACCTACAATGGATAAAACAAAATCTGTTATTATTAAGCAGTTAATCTTGCATGGCAAAATTGTATAATATCAATTGTAAATTATAAAATTTAGAAGTCTGAATATTTCTGAGTCACATCCAATTTGTTTATTAAATTTGTGAACTAATTAAAATTTGCAAAACTGACTCGCATAGCCAACTATATTTTCACCATAACCATTATGCAAATAACACTGGGATTATTAGTTACTGATAGAAAACAATGTACTCTGAGGTCATTGAAAAAGACCATTGTTTTCTTTTATGATTTCCTAGTGTAAACTTCATTAAAGTCATTTTAACACATCATTGTCAAAGATTTTTCAGTGTTAATTTGAGTGCTGCTAATTTTACCTGTTAGAGTAACACTCTGTGAGTATTTGAGTTGAATAATTTTGTCAAATGCTGCATCAACATCATCCAGTGTGAATAAATTAAAATCTTCAGTGTTGTGTCGCGACTGAAATAAAAATAAACTGGTAAAATAACTGCCATTACAATATATTTAAAATGAAAAAGAAATGTTAAAAATATATATTTTAATTTCATATCAAAATAAAATAATAACATAAGGACACATTGCCTTTGTGGCAACTCAGCCTGGTTTGACATTTTGATACAATGTATTTTTAGCTTTCCAAGCAAAAGTTTGTCTTATTTAACGACGCCTCTAGAGCACATAGTTTTATCTTTATCATTGGCTATTGGACGTTAATCATATGGTCATTCTGACATATTTTTAGAGGAAATGCTGCCACCACGTAGGCTACTCTTTCCGATATGCAGCAAGGGTTATGCACTGTCCCACAGACAGGACAGCACATACCATGGCCTTTGATGAACCCATTGTTGACCACTGGATGGAATGGAAAATAGCCCAAACTGCAGATGAGTACACTGAGAAGGATCAATCCGACAACCAAATGCTTCACAGGCAGACATACTACCACTTCAGCTACATCCTGCTTCACTTTTCAAGCAAGTAGATGTTTCCGTCTTTTGGAAGAACAGTATGCGACTACTGAACACCTTGTGAGTCAAAATAGATTGTACAGTAGAGTGTAACAACCCCACCCACCCTCACCCATAATACCCAATGTTTTGTAAAATGTTATATGGTGTATAAAAACGAGAAATGTTAACTCATTTATGCAAACTGAAAAGAAAATATTCTTTAAAAAATAATAATAATTTAACCCACCTGGTAAAGATCATACATGAACATCTGCCCCATCTTGTACACTGGATTGGTAGCATAGATGGGGCATGTGAGACCACATTTACCAACAAGATATGGCAGGGATCCCAGGTGTTGTTGATCAGGGTAAGAGAGCAACACAGCATCTATCTGATGAAGGTGACTGGAAAAAACCCAAATCATATATATATATATATATATATGAACATTAAAAAAAAAATTCTTCATTATTATGATTTGAACATATACCAATTTTTTTAGTTAAATTATTACACAAAAATAAATGTTTAAGTCACACACACTCATACACACACACACAAATATAAACATACATATATATATTATAAAAGAATAATAACACAAATTATGAAAATGGAAAATCATTAAATTCTTACCAAGGTAAGACTGAGTTTGGTAAGAATCAGTCATTTATAACTTCTGTGATACCATAAAAATCAATGGGCTTTTAAACTAACTACATCATGATCATATATTCTGAATTTTTTAAGCAGTAGCCCATACAACATTTAAAAATTATATATATCAGTGTTCTCACCAGCCGAAAATTAAAGGGGAGTGCCCATACCCTCTCTCCCACCAACCCACACAAAAAAAACACTGCTATACACAGAATGGTGATTAATCTAATGTTAGCATTACCATCATTTTATTTCATTTGGTTTGGTAATGAACTTCATTATTATTAGAAAATATAAATAATACCAAAACAATAAAATTAAAAGAAGACAATACCTTTAATATTTTTTTATGTTTTATTTTATTAATATGGGTGTGCTCAAAGTAAAGAAAATAACAGTAATATTAAACTATTGAGAACAGTTGGCGCATGCCAACCAAGATTGTTTAACGATGTTCTTTTCTTCCTTTGATGTGTAATACTGATTTGTTAATTCCTAGATATAACTGTATTTGTGATTCTTCAACACCCATTGATTATTACTGACAAATATTCAACCAATCTAACATAGGCTTAAATGACTGATATGCCATATCTCGATATACCCCGCCCATCAGTGACCAGACTATCTGCACAACTATCGGCAAAGTTCAAAGCCCATGCAGCTCGTGAGTTAGCTCTGTGTCAGTTCTAAATTAAAACAATGTATTCTTGCATCAGATTTAACCCTTTAATGTACCGCAATCCACATGTGTCAGAATTAAACTTGTACAGGGTCAATTAACTTTTCTCTTGTGGGTGGAGGGGTAATGGATATTAAAGTGTAAAACAGTGGCGTGTTAATTGCACACCCTAGTAATTAAGACCTGCCGAAGTTCGGTTGACAGGTTGTTAATGACACAACAGGTTCCACAGGGAAAACTGATATTGTTTTGTCAGATGTGACATTGAGCGACTAATTACAAGCGAAAAAGTATACGAGTTTATATAGGGGAGGAAAAAAATCCAGGGGTGGCACAAAGCGAAAGGGGGTGGCATAACGTGAATGGTGGTGGAGCGCCCTCCTTAAATGGAGCAGCGAGAACACTGTCTATTATATTGAATATAGTATTTATTATGAATCAGTTCATACAGTAATATGGTTGAATAAAATAATTTAATTATGTTTTAAAATCTCAGATAAGTGCAAAACTAGGGGAGATAAGTCATGCTGTTTAGGAAATGTTTTAGTGATCTTAGCTTGGACACACTAAAACGTGTTATATATTTCATTAATTTATAAAACAAAATTCTCCTCTTTTTAATAGAGTGGATAGAAATTATGCAGTATTGCATTTCTGTTCTCCTTTAAATAACATTAATTGCCTACCTGTCTTGGTTTCAGGCATACAGATCTTCAGGGACCGAGTATAAGTTTAAGGATGCCAATGAAGAAGCTTTATTGGAGAGAATTAACAAGAGGAAGGTGGCTGATGCGAGTGATGTTTATACCAAGTTGAAACAAAATGGTTGGCTTTGATTTGATATTTTCATAATTTAATGAGTGTGGATCTGTTACAATGACAAATTCACGTCTTTATCTCTAGAATTGTTCTTGATGCCACTGACTTAGGATAGTTTATCTCTAGTTTCCTGATAAACTTGAAAAATATTAACATCATATTAAACTGATAAAGCTAATTGTAGTCTTGATCAGACTAGTGCTTATAAACTTTTTAAAATGTAACCTCAGGACTTTAACATCAGCACTGTGCAAAATTGAGAAAAAAAGGCACATTTAATTGAAACAACAGTAAATCACCACCAACTAAAAAGACTCAATGAATCGGCAGTTATATGTTTCTTTCTTGTGTGGTGAAATGCTTGCTGTTATTGGTGATTTAATTCAGTTTATGCATGCTTGTGTGGAGCAAACACAAAGTGTGAACAAGTTGCTAATGCTATAAAATCATCTTGTTTATGAGTTGCTGTTGCTAACACATTTACATGGCATCTGTACGTTCTGATTATATGTCATGTAATTTATAATCTTCTATAATCTGACATGCTAAGAAATACCATTTCATGACCTCTACATTCTTTTAATGTATTTAAATAAACCTTTCTTTGAAATTACTGTTTTCATTAAATGTGCCATTATTTCCAAGTTTTGCTCTCGTGCCCTTATTACCTGTGTCATTTTTACTATGCTGTTTTCACCTGTGCCATTTTTACCTAAATTCTCCCTGAACATGTACATAATTCTTAATATTATGTCTTGAACATGTATATAAATATATGTTAATAAAAATCTAACTAGACTGTTTGTTTATCAGGTGTTGCGGTATCCCAGGATACACTTCTGAAGTTACTGGATATGCTGTGTGTGTACAACAGTGTAGACCCACCCCCTGCCTTGCTCACTGATGAGTTTTTCTACCGACGAGATCTCGGTATTGAGGATCGCAGGCCGATCAAGAAAGTTTGGAAGTCAGTGTTTTTATCTTTCCACCAGTCATACTAATTATGTAGCAGCTAAATTCATGTTTTCTTGTCAAGAACATGTTATGTTTATGAAGGGATTTTTAATCTCGAATCCGTGGTGCAGTGGTTAAGCAATCGGACTTGAGGCTGGTAGGTATTGAAATAAAACCATCACCAATCTGCAAGGCTTAGTGGGTAGATGTATGCCACTTGAACCAACCATATCAGATATATACTGGTTTATCAAAGGTTTATGAAGCACATAAAAAAAGATCCACTGCTACTAATCAGACCATAATTATGTCATGTAATAGTTGCTGAATAAACAATATGCTGGTGGTGGGGTGTGGGGTCATAAAACTTTCCTTTTCATTTAAAATATGGTTTGAAATTTTTTCCTCACCACTGGTTAAGTTAACTAACAGTTATACAACTCGGCCCAGAACTCTAGATGGACAGTCATCATGAAAGGAAATGTCAGGTTTAGATAAGCAGTTGATCCCCAGAACTTTATGGTTAGATCAGTGCCCAGGTGCCATGGATAAGGATGAGCTGGGGTTGGAGGGTGCATGCCTCACCCCCACTTTTTAAGGTACAACTGATAAAAAAAATCACTTTTTATTTTTTGCGGAATCAAAATATTTTCAGACTCAGTGACAAAATAAAGTGGCCAAAATGTGGAGAATTTTTGAAGTTTGGGAGGGTTCCTGCAGGACAACTGCTGCCATTCAACCACCTACTTTATAATGGCCCCTACTTTCAAATGCACTCCTTGGGCCCTGGTGTCCTGTGTAACCAAAATGTAATGAGAGAAATAAGGGAATGGATTAAAACAAACATAACAATTGTGACTTTATATCTTTGCACAAATAACTGGAATGCATTTGTATTCTGTTTACCTACTGTCCCAGTTATCTGCACGTATTATAATGTGTTTTTTGTTTGTAGTGATACTGGTCTGGCTGAGCGAGTATTTGATGACATGTCTGAGAAAACTCCTCAGGCATATAACAGTATAATCAAGGGACGAGCAAAGGTACATGTAATTTGAATCATTTATTCATAACATTCAAGTTTCAGGCCATAGGATTTCAAATTTCGTGGAAAACACTTTTTCGGTTTCATGCTTTTGGATCGTGGGAACCCATCAGAATTTTTTTTTTGTTAAACCAGAATAAAGCAGTAGTGATACAAAAAGTTGTGATAGTGAGTTTCTTTTGCAGACTCTGTTTCAGAAATGTCATATGTGTGACACCTAAGTAATGTGTCAGAGTCGGAGCCATTCATTATGTTCTTGTTTTTTTTTCAAATATTACTCAATATCTATTCAACCAAAAAAGAATGTCTTTTAAGCTGAAATATTTTTGTTTCATGAGGTGGTCATAGTAATAGTCCATTGGCAGCAAACACATGCACAACTTGTGATGTTACAGCACAAACCCACATGGCGTGGTTATCTAATTCCAGAATTCTTATCATGAATGTTGTCTGGTTTATGAATTAAATGACTATTGATTACTTTTTTTTTTTAATGTTTAATGACCCCCCAGTACAAAAAGACTATTAATTACATGCATACTTTGTTTTTTGGTTGAGAACATATTGTTTATTATATGTAGTTTTACTGAACTGCCACATCTGAATATTGTAGAATATTGGTTTTATCTGTTGATTAGTCAAATAGAAATTATTATCAATTAAACAAAACAAAAAAAGTGAAAAATATAAGCTTTTAAATTATCATTGTTGCATATTTTTTCTTTTTTGTAGTATTTACAATGTGAGAAAGCCTTTAATTTATACAACTACATGGTAGACAACAAAATACCAGGTGAGAAACGAAGTGCCTTTATAAATAGTTATTATAATTCAGATTTTCATTTTGATATTTCAAAAACCTCTATCTAAATAATAAAACATTTCCAACCAAATAAATAGATAGGTTAATAAAAATGCATCTGTTTTATTTACAACAGTAAATTGATTGGATAAGGATTTTATTTTTTATGAATGAGAAAACAAAGTCAACTGAAAATAAATATTCTGTAAATAATCTAAAGATTACCAGCTCATATTGTGATGTAACATCTTTTTAAAAACTAATATCGTATATTCCATATTTGATGTTAAATTGTGTGAATTTGTTGAGATTTCGAAATTGTGTTTTTAATGTTAAATATTTTGTGCACTACAGATTACTGGTATTGCATTCATTACATACTTTGAATACTATGGCATGATCATTGATTTATGCTGGTTTAAGTAATTTTTATTTTGCAAAATGGCTGGGGAGGGCGTTAATTTGTTAGAGGGCGTTAAATAGGGAATATATGGTAAAACCTTTAAATATGACCCCTTATTTTCTGATTTCACAAATGTTCATTTCAGTTGATGTTTCAACCTATAATGCATTGATCGGCATCGCCTCGTATTACCAAGACAGCTATGAAACCAAATGGCAACAGGCTGTGGTATGTTTTATTAAACTAATATATAATTATGTAAGTACTAACCATTAACTTTTCATCTATCAATATGTGCACTGATATCTGCCATCAGTAATAACTGATCTTGTTGAATAACATCTTTAATGATTACTGTTTATAAAGAGAGAAATCACTTCCATGTAACCGGTGTTTGTAGTCACTAAGGCTAACCTTTTTATTTGTTTTGGATTATGGATCCACAAAAAATAAAAATAAACCTCCATTTTGGTCCTGTGCTATTTAAATTCCACCATTGTTCATGTTAGCACCAGTGATATTTACAGAAGGAAATAAAATATTTTACTTTGAGAATTTATATACATGCATTTTGTCAAATACTTTGAGCCCAAAGGATCATTTTATTAAACAGATTTTTATTATATTTTCTTGTTTTTAAAAACAAAATGAGTCAGATTTTGAAGCTAAGTAAATCTCGTTTGTTTTCAGCAACTGATGAAAGACATGTCTACGGCTGGCGTGGAGCCCAATCTTGCCACATTCAATGCAGTTTTGTACAATTTGACCCGAATTTCCCACTACAGACAGACTCCAAAACTCGCCTGTCAGACACTAGCAGAGATGCATACATTAGGAATTGGTAAATAATATATAAACTAAGACTAGGAATAATTAAATAAACTAATGCCAGGCTTTATTAAATAATATTGTCTAAAGTAACACCAGGAATTAGTAAATATCATTATGTAATCTAACATCAGGAATCGGTAAATAATAATATATAAACTAACATCAGGAATTATTAAATATTATTACCCATATGGGCTCAAATATACGGTGCAAGATATTTTTGATAATTGCACAGTGTGCAGATTGCTTCTACGG
>JAULBS010116185.1:0-14598 GCA_032355785.1 Symmetromphalus regularis | reverse complement strand
GGTAAAATGTTTCATGGGTGGGTCGTGGTTAGTGGAAGGAAATCACTGAATAAACTGGTAAAATGTTTCATGGGTGGGTCGTGGTTAGTGGAAGGAAATCACTGAATAAACTGGTAAAATGTTTCATGGGTGGGTCGTGGTTAGTGGAAGGAAATCACTGAATAAACTGGTAAAATGTTTCATGGGTGGATCGTGGATGAAAATGTTCCGTTCTGGTTAAATATCCCTGATGTTGCCATTTTCAATGAGCATTCAGAATTGTTTCCTTGACAGGAAAAAAAATATATTTAGGGGAGACAATTCAAATTGACTGGTGCTGGTCTAAAAAGTGAGTAATCATTTTATTGTATAAAAACATCCTTTTAAAAGCTTTTTTTGCCTTGCCGTCATTAAACATTCATTCATTGTTTTTAAAATCTCTTTTTGTTTTGCTGTCATTAAAAATTGATTTGTTCATGCATTTTAAAAGATTGCCCAACTAATTTATTATAGGTCCGAAACCAAGCCTCCAACTTGTGTTTGGACACATTGCAGAAAGATGAGAAGACGGAGTTCGATCTGGGTATTTTTTCCTGTCAGAATGGCGTCAGTGCAAGCCAGGTACTGTGCGTTGTTCATTCCAAAATTTAAAACTATTCTATCATGGAGCAATTTTCAAAATCTTTACAGAATATTGAAATAATTGAAATATATATATAAAACATTTTGTTAACAGTTTCTAAAATTCTTTTTATATTTTATAATAATGGGAATAAAGCAAGAGGAATAAGAGGTAAACAAAATCATCACTTATCCTGTTTTCAAAAGCTTCGTTACGTTAGATCATTGTGAAGATACAAAGGAGATTCTCCTAACAAAATTGTTCCAGTCTGTATCACACATGATATATACAGAATACTTAATGATTTTTCATTAGATATGAGGTTTACAAAACGGGTGAATTTCCCTTGATATCGGACCAAACAAAAGTGTCGGATGCCATGCAAAGTTAATGAGGTTTGTAAAACCTGTATTTAATTTTAAAATTTGATTTTGTTTTTTATTTATTACTCATCTTCAATATATGTATGTATGTTTATCAGAAAATCTGTACATTTGAACATCTGGAGACACAAAACTTTGTTTACAAAATAGTATGTGGACAATAGCATATCTGCACACCAGAACATTCCACTTTTATAATGTGAATAGTTAATAATACTTCCATTGCTAAAACAAATGTAAAAGTTAAAAGTAAAGTTTGTTTTATTTAATGATGCCTCTAGAGCACATTGATTTTTATCTTATCATTGGCTATTGGACGTTAATCATATGGTCATTATGACATATTTATTTAGAGGAAACCCGCTGCCGCCACATAGGCTACACTTTCCAATAAGCAGCAAGTGATCTTTTATATGCACCTTCCCAAAGACAGGACAGTATAGCACATACCATGCTCTTTGATTAACTGGTTGTGGACCACTGGTTGGAATGGAAAATAGTTCAAACTGCAGTAGGGTCAACTGAGAAGGATCGATCCGACGACCGACCACTTGACAGGCGGACACAAAACAAATGTAATAATAATTTCAAATCTCAACTAAAGTAGTAATAATTAATTTCTCAACATATAATGCAAAAGGTAAGTATTTAAATATGAAGTCCACAATGTCTACTAAAGCTCTTTGGCACTTTACACTCAACAGGTGCTCGTGAATTTACTAATGAATGAAAACTAAGGAAGATAACTCTTGTTTTAGCATTACCTAATGTTAAACCCTGAATCATTAACAGACCTCACACTGTAAATTAAATGTGTTCATTGTACTTAGGCTGATTTTGAAATATATATATAATATTGGTACAATTATATTGAAAAATTAAAACTGTAACCAATGATATATTTCCATGACGATAGTTACAGTATTTTGTTTCTGTATTTGTTCTAAAATAATTACATGCTTTTCTGTTACTAAAATAAATGTGTTTCTGGAAGTTATTATTTATTATAAGTTGTAGTTGTTTTTCTTTATTTTTCATTTTATTTTTTAATTAAATTAAATGTTGCAGAAGTGAGTGTAATTAATTAATAATGTAGAATGTTGATAACATTATCGTCGGGTGCCCTGTTTCGGTGGGTGGAAAGATTGGCAGATGTTGTATTGTCGTCTGGCAGCTCAAATCATGTGATTGCCATGTGCTATATTTTTGCAAGTTCCTTTACAGACCATTGCCAAAAATATACATCTCGTATATGTTTTTTTAAAAGTGTCATTGTTTCATAAATGTGATTCAAATGCAAAATAATGTACTTTTTACATGAATAGAATTGTTTTTAATCAGAATTTTTCTTTCTAATGTTTTAATGATTTATACAGAATAAATTTGTAACTAAATAACTTTATTGTTTGTGTTCCCAAACAAGTCATCAAGCAACATTTTTTAAAACACACTTATTTTAATCATTTAAAAAATCATATTAATATCACAGTTTAAAATTATTTATTTGTGTATTTTTGGTGAAGATACATTTTACAACTCTACAGTTGTATTCCATACTATTTTGATTTTAATCTGTACCAGCGATCACGTCATTCTAGTCATCCACCGAAACAGGTTACATCGTTCTGTGTACTGACCTCAGAGGGTCACTATTTGTTTTGGTGCCCAAGTTTTTAATATTACCATGGAAAATTCAGTTCATTGCACATTATTGGAACAGAAACAACAATAAAAAGATAGATGGACATATAACCAAAGTATCAGTTTTAAAAGTCTTGGTATTTTTCAATTTATTGCTTATACTGGGAATACCCTTGTAAGTTCAACTTGCCTTGTGAGTTAGTTGACTACAGATAAAGGATTTATAAAATTAATTAAATATTTCTAATAATTTCATTTTTTTATAAAAATTTGGTTTTTTGTTTAATTTCAAAAATCATTTTCCTTTTTGTTCTACAGTACCTAGAAGAAAAGTTATTGTTAAAAACGATGGTGCCAATCTGATGTGACGTGAAGTATAGTCCCAGTGAAATGGACTATAATGTAATGGAACAATATGACATTTGGCTTGACGATGCCTATCCAACAGAAATTAGAGATGCACTCATTCTTTGTTCACAGCCCTTGAAATTATGACAAAACTTAATTACTTTGCAATGCATTGCAATAGGAGTTTCATGAAAATATGCATTCGTATATATTTTTGTGACAGTAATATAGTGCTAACCACAAACCAATCATACAGCAGCTTTTATAGTGACATTGCTTACTGCCACCATTAATTTCGAGGTTTGCATTCATAACATTCACAGACATGTTTTGGAGGTTTGGATGAAAAGCATACCTGATATGTATATGATGACATAGTCCAAAATGGACGGGCTGCTTATTGATTATCGATTATTGGTTATTGGTTGGCATCCAGTCCGATGTGGGCCATATACCTGCTAAAGAGCAAAGCCCTGCAATTTACTGGGAGGTATAGAAAATATGAAAATATTCTAGAGATTCCAGGTTTAATAGGTGATAAGTTTTGTAGGCTTTACCCTGATAAGAACTTTATTGCACACATAAATTATATGGTCATATCTGAATAACTATTAACCTAGTGGCATTGTTTAAATCCTAATGTATATAATTCTATGTAACTTTCTTTGTGGTAGCAATTCATGATACAGCATACCTGAGGTGTGTAAACTAATATAGAAAATCGTTTTTTACTGTTCCATATTTTCGGTATATCACTTTGTAACCTAGCGATCAGAAGAATTTAAAATCTGAGAGAAAGAGACTAAATTCACATTTTATTGAGAGGGTACTACTAACCATGCAGCATACATTGTATATATTATAATAACTTAAAGATAGTTATGACTAGCACTTAAAGTTAAATACTTATAGTCAGAGATAACAATAATACTTTTAAAATTTTTATTATTTGGCACTAATCGCCCTAAAACAGGGTATGCATTTTACAGTCAACCAGGTGCCCATGTGAATGCAAACAATGTCAGGTGAGTCAAAACTGTACTTTTACTTGCCCACCAGGGCACCTGATGACACCAAATGGTGTACTATTATGTTGAAATGTCCAAAATTTAATGTTTGTGAAATGATTGAAAGTTAGCTTGGTTAACAATTTAGTTGACTGATTCCTTAGTATTAAGTGCAGCAAAATCATCATGTATCTTCTGAGTAATTACTGTGGAGATCACCAGTCTTTTAAAATAAAAAACATTTGGAACACTTTAGCCAATTTCTTTTACCAAAAATTCCAGTGATAATGGCCACTCAGTTTATTCTGTCTATTTATTACCCGGAAATCCTTAATCCTATAGAGGCAAGAGTTTTTATAGTTTGAAGTGAATGACAGTTGTGATTGTAATCAAATGTTTGTAATTTGTAATGTGATTCAATTTGGTAATATTTTTCTTTTTTCAAAACAGAATTGTAACTAGGTTATATTTGGTTGATTTCAGAAAGAAACTCCATCTGACCAGCAGTTACACCTAGCTGCTCTTCAAGGAAACTTGGAACAGCTTTGTAAAGTACTGGATAGTGGAAGAGTCCATGTTGATTGTAAAGATAAGGTAAGTTAAATATTTAAATTATATTTACTAGTAAGTGAAAGGATATGAGCCTTTTAAACTTTGTTCTGGGTCATTCCATATAAAATCAGTAAATTCTAGAAAAAGTTCACATCTGACCCCCTCAGAATCACTTGATTTTTGTTGGTACATTAACTATAATATATTTAATGAAGCAATGCAAAATTTTAACTTTATACTGTGAATATCTTCAGAGTCATAGTCCCTTGAAGTACCTAGAGGTAGTGTAAACTATGACGATTTTTATTTCGCATTAAATTTTCAGTCATTGTTAAGCTCTCATAACTTCATAACTAAAGGTGCTAGCCACATGAAATTTTCAGAGCTCAAATATACTTTGGAGTTGTGTTCAAAATTGAAGTCAGATTTATTATACATGCCTAACATTTGTGACAATCTCCATCCAAAATCTCAATTTCGTTCAGCTAAATTTGTTTTACAACCATCTTTGACCACCAATATCACAGGATCTGTCTTAGTATCAATGTTCAAACAGCACAAGTGTAATGTCTGTTGCCTAGGCTAATAGAAGCAGGTATTGGTAGAATGCACATGTAACCTGTTTTCTGAGAATTTGTCATAGAAATGTCAAATATTTAATTTTTGGTACTTTCTTTGAATGTTCATATCTCCATGTGGAATAGGTGGTTGGTGAAAACAAATTGTATCAAGTGAAAAGACTCTTTGTCCCCTACATTTTGATACCAAACTCAATCTCTAGCCGTGATTCCTTCTGTTTCAAAATATATGTAAAACATAAGCATATTTTGATGTTCACGAATATAGTTTAGGGCAGTGAAATTGACAAATAGCATTGGTATGGATACATGTGTTGTATACTAGAAGTAAACTAACAATGTATACTAGTAATTTATATGATGAAGCTATTTACACATTAGGTTCATTCATGGTCCACTTAATTGCATTTCTGATAATAACATATTCCTGTTATTAGCATATCTGATAAACAAATAATCCTGTTAATTGCATAATGTTTTTGGTACCATACCTATGCAATTAAGATGATTCTACTGCAACTTCATCATATGTAAATTACTAGTATACATTGTCAGTTGTACTTCTGGTATATAACACGTTTCCATACCAATGTTATTTGTCAATTTCAACTCCCTCAACTATATTCGCAAACATCAAAGTATGCCTATGTTTGACATATACTGTCAAATCTCATTGACTCGAAATCGGATCGGTGGACAACAAGGCTATGCTAGAACCAAATGCAAAGTCCTGATGTTTTTGGTTCATTAAATTAGCTATGGATAGATCGAATAACTCCAGCATCGAATATAAGCCTTCCCTAGAACTAAATTGTTGGTCCAGTCTGGTATAAATCAGTGTAATTATCTATATTTCCCTCAAACCACACATCCATGAAATATCAATGCTAAATAATGGATCGTTTGCTTTGTCCCGCTTAGACTGGTACAAAATTTCTGCGCTTGCACTGTCAGTTAATACAAGCTCAGGATTAATGTTTTGAGCAGAACTGGAATTGCAATGATAACAATGTTCACTACATTGTTTAGCAATTATCGGTAATTTTCTTTGAAATACAGACAACAATTCGGTAACTTTTAAAGGAGTGAACTTTTATCATGATTCCAATCAAATAATTAGTATAGGCATGGGTCTCTGCAAAACACGCCCAAAATTACACATTTTTAGCATTTTTTTTTTTTTTAATCTATGAATGCCAACATTTCGTTTTCTTCTGGAGTAGTTCCAAATTTTATAAATATTTCATATTTTATTTTGTTAGAACTATTTTTTATCTCCCAATTTTATAAAACCTTTTTTTTTTTTGAAATACAGAACAATTGTTAAAACATGTATTTCTTTTTAGGCTGTAATAATTTCAGAATTTATAAACTCTGTATTACATATTTTCAAACGTACTATATTAAATGTATTTTCATTTATTCGTAATATCATTTTTTATTTTCAATTCCCTGTTATAATCTCATAACATATATAAACATAATAATATTATGTTCATTAATAAATTCACGTGAATCTAGATAACGCATTTTTTTACATTTGTTTATTTATTGTATTGTATGTTTCTACATTTTCAGTGTTTCATTCAATTGTCACAGATGGCGATATGAACCTTTAAAGAAAGTACAAAAATTAAATCTTTGACATATTTGACCCTACCCCTAGGTACTTAAAGGGGCTATAACTCTGAAGATATTCATAGTATAAAGTTCAAATTTTGCATTGCTTCATTAAATATATTATGGTTAATGTACCAAAAAAAAAATCAGGTGATTCTGAGGGAGTCAGACGTGAAGCACTGACTGATTTTCTGTGGAATGACCCCTTTAATATTTTATTTTATATGTTTAAATGTAAATTAATATAGCCTTCACAGGTTGTATTTTCTTATTGAAATAAATATTGTTGAAAGTGTTTGACTGTACAATAATTAGTTTCTCTTTTCATATAGTTGTCAAACATTTTCTTTTTATGTGTAAATGATCAATGTAATGATGTTCTAATTAATTAGATTTGTGTTAGGGAAGTAAGTGATGTAATTATGATGTTACAGAGTAATAATGCTATAATCAGATGGGTAAAAATGATGTAATCACAAAGTAATCAGATTATTTTAGAAGTGTAAATGATGTAAAAATTGCATTATCAGATTTCTTTGACATGATACTCTTGACTGTTTTACAAGTTTAGTTATTGTCTGTTAATTACAGGAGGGAACAACTCCACTCATTCTGTCAGCAGCTAATAATCATTTGGACTGTGTGAAGGAATTGCTAAAACAAGGAGCAGACCCAACAGCACGTAGACTGGTATGATCTTTACTTGTTTTTAACTGTTAAAAGAGAATGGAAATGTAATTATACTGTTTGGGTTAATTTGTGCATACATACTATCTACACACCCTACCAAAACAGGTGATAAAAAAGATAATTAAAAAATACATAATACAATGTTTTAGATATTTAAATTTTGTCCAGACAGCTCATTGTAATCTTTCCAAAACAGAATTACTTATTTCCCTTGTTTTGCACATTCCTCAAACCTGGAAATAATGTTTTGATACATGCCTGTCAAAATGTCCAATGTCAGTCAATTTGTGCCGGTCAAAAATGAAATCGTACCTGTCACCAAATTAAATTGAAATTTATAAAATTTAATGTTGAAATAAATATAAGTTTTAAAGAATAAAGTGGGGTTTTTATTGTACACCTCATCACAGATACTTCAACTTTCAAATTTTCTTCATGTTTCAACCACATGGACGCATTTGTTTGTACCAAAATGTCACTTACCCATTTCAGCAAAGTACTCCATATAGGCAACCAAAAAAGTGCAATAAAATTTACCGCAAATTCAAATATGCACAAACTTATTTCAGGTTTGGCTATGAACGCTGTACTGTAAATTTGTAATACAGTAAAGTTTGTTTTATTTAATGATGCCTCTAGAGCACATTGATTTTTATCTTATCAGTGGCTATTGTACATCAACCATATGGTCATTCTTACATATGTATTTAGAGGAAACCTGCTGCCGCCACATTGGCTATTCTTTCCGATAAGCAGCAAGAGGTCTTTTATATGCACAGTCCCATAGAAAGGGCTGCACATACCATGGCCTTTGATAAACCAGTTGTGGACCACTGGTTGGAATGGAAAATAGCCCAAACTGCAAATTCGTAATACATTCAACAAGTTATCGACATTTCGTACAAATGCGGATTTCAGTTTTATTTGTTTTTACAAAGAGTATATGTAATTATTCATCAATAATTATGAATAGTTTTAGTTAATCTGAACGGAAACTTGAGGATACAATCAATAAATTATACTATTTGTCTAAAAAAGTTGCATCATGTATGTGTTTAATCGATAACATGTCTTATTGGAAATATATATAACACGTGGATAGTATGCAGATAATGTAAAAGCGTATAAATGAAACTCTTAACTCAAAAGAGATTGGTAAATGTTCCTTTTTTTATTCTTTTCATTATTGGGGGATGTGGTCATGAAAATAATTCCGCGCAAAAATGTAAAATGAAAGCTGAATCGCAATTTTTTTTAGCCTCGAAAGTAATTGCACATAAGGTACTGGAATGTTGTGTTCTAACAAGTGTTTTCTAAAAAATCAGAGGGGTTGAATATGAGGTATCAACAGAACTACAAGTTCTGGGAGGCTATGATTTTGTTGAAAAATGAAGCAATTTTGTTCAATGTCTTGCATTCATGACCAATCACGTGACACAAGCACAGGCCCGATGTCACATATTTTAGCAGCATATCCAAATCTCATTTACACCACTAATTGTATATTATCAACCGATATCATTTAATGACACTGATGGGGGTAGGGATAGGTGGACGTTAAACAAACATCATCAAAATTTTTGGCGACTTCAAGCTAATGTTGCCGGTTATTTAGGTCATTCGCAGGTTATTTAGGTCATTCAGAATAAGTCGGCCGATTATGGATTCAAGTTCAAAGTATTATTTATAGAGTCATCGGGTTTGATCGGGTCTATTAATAGATTTACTCTGTAAATGTAGTGGCGACTGTTCAGTTATATGTAAGCATGTGTATGATCTTGAAACTCCTCAAATTATATACATTTTAAATGTGCAGCATCGAACTGATTTTGTGTTGGACAAAATGACAGCTAATGTTAAATTTGTGACTGTCAAAGCTTGACAAATGACAATTTTGGAACGGACAATGTCCTTGACTGAGCACTTATTTCCAACACTGCTATGAATATTGTGAACATGCTGATAGTGCCACAAATTCAATTTCGTGTGAACTTATTTCTGGTTTGGCTGTGAAACACCATACCATAATACATTCAACAATAATTGTGAATTATATTCTTACTCTTAGTTAATATGAATGGAAACTTGTGGGTACTATCAATAAAGACTATTTGTCTTTGCATCATGCATGTGTGTTTAATTGATAACATGTCTTATTGGAAATACATAAACACATGGATAGTATGCTGAAAATGTCTACATGTATTATAAATGAAACTGTAACTGAAAGGAGTTTGGTAAATATTGCTCTTTTTATTCTTTCTCTTTTTATTATTGGGGGATGCAGTTGCGAAAGTAATTCGTTATGAAAATATAAACTGAAAGCTCAGTCATGAATTTTTTTAGCCATGAAAATATTTTCTTTTATGATAGGCTACTCTTTAATGATTAAGGAATCTTTTTAGTGAGCTTTACCTCAGACTGGAAAGCACATACCACAGCCTTTGATAAACCAGTTGAGGACCACTAATGGGTACATTTGGCATCACCTAGCCATTGAGCTTTACATAGCATTTAATATGGGTTGGAGCCCTTATTGAGATTTAATCCCAGTACCTACCAGCCATGAATCTTAACAGCTTAACCACTGCACCATTGGGGCTGATTTTTGTTGTTTGAAATACCAACTAATTAAACTTAATTACACTTGTTATTAAATTTAAGCCCAATACTATTTCAAATTTTTATTGCCACTAAACACCATCAGAAAACAATCTAGTCCATGCGTAGCTTGATAACAGTTTTATATATATCTACATTTTTTTTCTAATTAACATACCTGTGGACAGCGTCATGTACATGTATACAGTTAACCGTATAGCTAATATAAATTGTCTATTGATAATTGATATATTAATCACAAGCATGTAAGGTATTGTAGTTTCCATCCAATATTATAAAAAATCATCTTTCATAGAATTATTGAAATGCTTTTTCCTATGTCTATTCGTAACATAACATATACATTATATAGTTGGGTGTTTTTTATTTTATTGATTTCTTGTTGTTAAGTATTGAACATCTACACATTATTATGAGAACCTAAGAGGAAAACTGTTTTATTATGAATGATGAGCATAGTAATGGAAAGTATCATGTTACTTAGTCCTTTTCATGTCACACACACAATTGATTAATTTGTTTGAACATAGGCAAAAAAGGACAATAATTTTGGAAATGAAATTTTTTAAAACATTTTTTATTCTGAGCTAAAATAATGTTTTATTTCTTTTTAGGAATTAACCAAAAATGTATAGTAGTTAAAATATCAACAACTGTTTCAATGTTTGAACAGAAAACGACTTTTAAAATTATTTTAAAATGTTTAAGATGGATGCTGCCATTTCAAAAAGAGGACCTTCTCTGTAACCATCCAACTACCTCCTGAAATAAAACTTTCCCAAGATCATGTTTTTCCTAAGATAATGTTTTTGAATCATACATCATGTTTGAACAGGTACTGTTTTTATTTATTAATAGAGAAATTAAAAACAAATTAGAATATAGGTTCCAGATTTCATATCCAAAACTTGTCTTTTCACACAAACTTACATCCTCACAATGTCAGTGGTCACTCCGGTCACCGAGTCCGTTTGGACCCCTGACAAACATAGTTGAGGAAAAGCTGGGCTGCGCTTAGTAGCAGGAGAAGATTTTGAAGCATCCAATCACAATTTCATTTTCAATGCCTCGGCCTTCACCTTATCGATGTAAATAATGGTTCACAAAAGAGAGGTAAAAATGAACGGGAGTATGTCAGTTTCAAAGGTACCGTAATACCAAATACCAAATAAAAAGTAATGAGAGTTGCCTTCTTTGTAAGGAATTGTTACCAAAGAAGAACAGGCGCTTTATATTCAAAGATAGTTTCACAGTAAAAAAGCAACTTCGCGAGGTGTTGGGGGAATTTTACACAAGATTATGATAGTTGCCGATTTGGCATATAAAACGAGCGATCTGATTGGATAATATTTTTAAGTATGATATCACCAAAAATGCTTTCGTATAGATGGCGCAGTAAGCAGCCCAAGGTTTTATGAGCTATGTTTCTCAGGTGTCCAAACGGACACTGAGTGACCGGGGTGACCCCTGACATTGTGAGGATGCTGATAGTGGTGTACGGTAAACTTAGGTTAAATTTGATCAGTTCTCTACTGACAGTGGTGTACGATACACTTTGGTTATATTTGGTGAGTTCTCTACATACAATGGTGTACGATACACTTTGGTTATATTTGGAGAGTTCTCTACATACAATGCTGTACGATACACTTTGGTTAAATTTGGTCAGTTCTCTATTGACGGTGGTGCCATGATGCACGATGGAAGTATGTCGTGAAAAGAAGAAAACTTTAAACGCATTCCTTGACGCGGTGCTGCACCAAGATGAAACGCGCACCAGGCTAGAGAACCTGCGCATCGACCATCTAGCCACATTCTTGGCACAGGTACAAGCAGAAACGCCAAGCCGACTCAGTGCTGCTTCCTCCAGTCGTCAATCATTTGTTTGCAGTTCTCGGTAACAAGGAAGGCACTGTTTCATAGTACTAACAGACGAGATAAGCCACGAACATATGTCCAGATGATCGTTGAAGATTGGCGGTTATACACACCACAGAACTGTTTTCACGTTGTCACCCAGATAATCACTCAAATATGCTGACGCCACATAGAATATAGAATTTCAAAAAGTGGTTATTTGTTTGGTGGAAGCGATGATAAATTGTTCTGTATGGTAAGAAGAAGAATACATACCATAAACCACTTCTTTAAGAATGATAACAAAATTAATTTAAAAATAAACTTAAAATATTTAAAATTATTACTAGAATAATCAGTTTCGGAATGCTAATTATTATCATAATGTAATTAAATTTAATCCAGATTTAACATGTGATACTGACGATTTAAACTGATAGTTAAACATTTAGATCAAATCATAAATTTAACCAAATAACCCAGTTAAGTACCGTAGTCTTATATTTAATTCATTAAAATAACCCAGATAAAATAATCTCAAACCAAATAACAACCCAATTAACATACTCTCAATACAAATAATTACGTCTTAAAATACTGTTAAAGCAAATAGCTACTTTGAAAACACTCTTAAAGAAAATATTATTAAACTTTCCAAATACACTTAAACCAAATCACAATGTTTAATCTAAAAATAGTCACAAACATATTTTTAGATATTGGTTAAATTGTTTCAGGAACGAACGAATAGGTCAGTATTCGGTTTACCCATATGTGTATTACGCTGTAGGTGTGTGCATCTTGTTCTCATTAAGTATGTTTACATGCAGTACAACTATCTTATCGTTTAGACATATCCTTTTCTTTTTTCTTTTTTTTACAAATATATCATATTACAGTGTTATGAAATAGTCATTTTATTATGTCAGTTTTATCAATAGTATATTTAAATCGATGTGAATTTTGTTTAAACCATGCCTGTAAATTTCGTAATTGTTATATACACAATCCTATTAGTGCAAGTTTCAGCTTCATAACTCCCCTTCACACCCCCGCCCCTCAATATATATAATTATATAAAGCATTTAACAGAAATGTGTCAGTTTTGCTAATGTTAATAATGTATAGATTACCTATAAACCTGCAAATTTAATAATTTTATAAAATAATTAGCTGGAAAAAAATGTGTGTACATGTATTTTGTTGTTCTGTTTCTATTTATAACTTTTATTGTTACCTGAATACCAAAATAGAAATACATGTATAACGATTTAATACAGTTAATAAGAGGAAGAAGAATAGAATATTTAATATGTGATTGTTAGGGGAATAACTCATCATATATTTAGATTAGTGGCTCCACCAACAAGCAATTGGTACAAAAGGACAGATACTTAAAATGTATTATGCACACCAAACTTTGAAATATTTTTAAAATTCATTAAAAACTATCAAAAAGAAACCAAAGCTGGACGGAAACAAAAACCGAGATTAAGAGACCAATTTTATCAAATCAATACAATTACAATATCTCCCATGTTTGCAGAAAAGTGGTGGCTTACGATGGACGTCAAACATAAAAAAGAAAGTTAGAAAGAAAGAAAGAAAGAAAATAAATAAATTACAAACTACGAGAACATTCCAATACTACTATTAAATTTAAATTTATAAACATTCCTGATAAAAACAACAACATAATTACGTGTCATTTAAGGTTCTCCTTGTCATGTGCGTATATGAGACACGGTTGTTATAATCAACTAGGGTAATGGAATAATCTCATTTAAATATATTTGTAGGAAGTCAAAAAATACTTTAGATGTTATCATTGAGGTTATTACCAATTTAATTTTAACATAATTTAAGTTGATATATGCAATGATTTAAGATGTGTTACAGAAATGTCTTAAATCACTTCTGGTAACATCTAAAGAACCCAATTTTGGATGTATGCCAATTGACATTGACATAGTTTGACAAAGATATAGTATATAGGTCATCTGTCCTATTACCTATGAATAAAAACAGGTGCATTGTATATGTAACTAGAGCTATGAATATACATTTACCACGTTTTGGATATTTTATTTATGTGTATAAAGAAAACGAATAAGTAACCAGGGTAATTAACAGAAGGTTTACGGTAGGTATTGGCGCAGTGCACTTCGCGCTGTCCCGAAAGACCCGCAACGAACTGTCTCGTGCATCGATGTCCTAATATGGGTGCTGCGTGTGCCAAGATCTCGCACCACACATTTATTTTTCATTTGTGTGCAGATGTTAATTGCTCGGCCACCTGCGAATGTCGTACACTTGACTGACCGCAGAATAATCGTATTTTCATTGCTCTTGTTAACACCATCATGGAAGCCATGCAGTTACGTAGTTATTACACTGATAAATAATGTATACCATCACTGCCACTATTCAGTTACACTTAAATATAATGTATACCATCACTGCCACTATGCAGTTACGTAGTTATTACACTGATAAATAATGTATACCATCACTGCCACTATGCAGTTACTTACTTATTACACTAACAAATAATGTGTACCATCTCTGTCACTATGCAGTTACGTAGTTATTACACTGATAAATAATGTTTACCATCACTGCCACTATGCAGTTACGTAGTTATTACACTGATAAATAATGTTTACCATCACTGCCACTATGCAGTTACGTAGTTATTA
>JAULBS010116174.1:931-14599 GCA_032355785.1 Symmetromphalus regularis | reverse complement strand
AGAACTTACAAACTTGTGAAGGGGAAACATGCCAATTGGCCCCCCCCCCACCCTCCCAAATCCCACGGCCTGATATTATAGTGTCAATGTGAACTGAGGATCATATTACTTGTAATATCTAATTATTAAAATTGTATATGCAAGATATTAAATTTGTATATAATAATATTGTGCAAGTATTTTATTTACTTATTTTGATGAGGAGGAGAACAGTGATTTCGACACAGCTGTCTACAGCCTAAAACAATTCACCGAAGACGTACACTAGGATAGAGGAGAAGAAAAGTATATTTCAATTTCTATCACTTGTTTAAAGGCACTGATCATGACCCACGTTGTATGACGCACTTTTATAAATGTTCTCTTTCTTTCTTTAATTTAAGTTAATCAAAATAATTTAGTTTATTTATTTCAAAAAAGAATAACTTAATTAAAACAAGAACATTATTTATCTAGGATGGTACTTTTTATTTCACATACTAATTACTTTATTATTATTATTAAATTATTATTATTATTATTAAATTATTATTATTGTTATTTTTTTATTGTTATTATTATTATAAATTATTATTATTATTAAATTATTATTTTTATTGTTGTTATTATTAAATTATTTTTACCATCACAGTCAGGAATTAATAACAATAGAATTAAGAACAATATTAACATTTAATGTTGAAACTTTAATTTAATATATATATATATGTATATTCAAGTTGTAAGCCAAATCAGTTAATTACTACTGACCGTCTACTAGACAGCTTTGACTCTAATTAGAAACAGTCAATCAAGAGGAATTAGTGCCACATCTAGGTTGCACAACAATCAACGACAATGACTTTTAGTTGTTACCTGTAGTGTTGCCACTGCTCTAGCAAAGCAACATATAAATAGGTGTTTCTTGCTTTACATATCCGAAGAGGACTCTTGAGGACTACATAGTCCACACACCTAGTTGTTGTCTCAATGCTGTAACTGTTAAATGTATTGTTAAATGTAAAGTGTGTAATACAGAAAGTTGTAGTGACTTTGGTGTTTATATTTAATATACAACAATAGTGGAAGAATTTGCCAGATAAGATAAAATGTATCCTTATCATTACAAATTGTTTCTTCTCATTATGTAATTCATTATTACATTTGACTTCCAATATTTAAAGTTACACAAATAAATTGAAAAACTAAATAATGGATCACTTTTCCTAAACTTTATATTTTTTGTTATTTATTTATAATTTATTATCTATTTATAATTTTATTATTATTATTATAATACACGTATACTTAATTATTTATAAAAAAATAAAAATAAATGAGTGCTCACAACAGACATGCTTGAACACATGTGATGTGAGCACAATGAAACATTTCCTGTTCCTGCTAGGCATCAACCAGAATGTGAGCTAGCATTTAGATAAATCAAATATGCAAAGACACTCAGAACATACAACAAAGTTGAAATGTATGAAGTAGCATAACTGGAAATAATAGTATGTCAACATTTGGATTTGATATCGATAAATTGCTCACAAAACACGATTACAGTCTCACATTGCGCTATGACAGCAAGAAGTTTCCATCAAACCAAGACAGCAAGCAATTCTCACCACACCACGACAGCAACAAATTCTCACCACACCATGACAGCAAGAAATTCTCATTACACCACAACAGCAAAACATTCTCATTACACTACGACAGCAACAAATCTCACCACACCATGACAGCAAGAAATTTTCATTACAACATGACAGCAAGACATTCTCACAGCATCGTGATAGCAAGAAATTCTCACAACACTGTGATAGAAAGAAATTCTCACTACACCATGACATCAAGAAATTCTCACCACACAATCACAGATGACAAACAGCTAGTCTACTGGAAGATTCACCAAAACCCACAAGTTTGAATGTTGCAATTTTTGTTTTGTTAATCAGGATGTCTATAAAAGAATATTTAATATATAAAATCTTTCAGTGTTTTTAAAAAATATATAATATCTGTAACCTAAACATACATGTAGGTGTTTCATTATTAATAAAATGTTCAATCCAGACTTTCTCAAATGTCGCTCATGACCTCGTTTCCATAAGGAACAATTTTAAATATCCAAGACGTCTTTCAAAGGATTGAAGAGTGTTCATGTTTTATTCTTATGATGCTTTTTTAGAACAGTCCACCTAGTGACATGATATTAACAGCCAGACCAATAGGAAGAAGACAATGAGATAGACCTATGTATCGGTCCATCAGTTTTGAGAAAGGAAAGGAATGTTTAAGACACCCCAGTATATTGTTTATTCAGCAGCTATTATGGTGTATAGCAATTCATGGTGAACCATAATGCATTTTGAAAATTGTAAAATCACAAGTGGCACCATCCGTCATTTTCACGATTCAAGGGAAATGACACTGAGGTTGCAGGTGTACAAAGTTATCATTCCGAGGAAGTACCCCTACCAGATAAGATTCGATAGCTGATAAACCTGGCACAACAAGTAACTTCTGTGACTTCCTCAAGGACAAACAAATTAAGAAAGAAAGAATTTTGTACCATCTTACCTTGCAGGCAGCGTTTTGAAGAAGAAAAATCTTGACATTATTCCGCAGTCAGCTAGGATTTAGTCTAAAGAGAAAATCAACAAATCGTCTGAAGTAAACCCTAGGAAACCTATCTATAACACTTAACCAATGGTTCCTTCATTCAGGCAGGGCATTCAGCTTTATAAGTGGACAAAGGTAAGTTAGACACCGACAGCCTTCCTTGATAGCAGACAAAAGTGAGGAAAGTTCCATTTATCATGAAACTGCAGCTATCTCAAGTCACTCTTATGCATTTTGAGGTTGTTTCATGTAGATAGGTGACAATTTGTTCCACAGCACCTCGCAAATTTCTGACATAATATTGCTCACTATGGTAACACTTAAGTGGTAACCAAGGGCAACAGATCAGAAATATTCTACAATTGCTAGAAATCTGAAACATACAAATAGTGAATGTTTCCAATGAAACTTATTGTAATAATTTAATATTTAATAATAATACGCATATATATATATATATATATTCTTATTTCAGCATATGTCACCTGGATGAACTTCAGCTGGACATGATGTTCAAGGGAGAAGGAAACCAAGCGAAAGCAAACAAAGAAAACAGAAAAATACTGCAACAGAGACTGCTCTGACAGAACTGATAAATGAGCATTAAAAAATAAATGGATGCTTGCATCAAAACTGAATGAAAATGTACATGCTGAGCAAAAATCATCAAATGTCGTTTTTTGACAGTTGCATACAAAGGATGGAAAACCTACATAAACACATAAAGTAAAGTTTGTTTTATTTAACGATGCCTCTAGAGCACATTCATTTTAATCTATCATCGGCTATTGATTTTAGAGGAAACCCGCTGCTGCTACATAGACTACTCTTTCCGATAAGAAGCTAAGGGTCTTTTATATGCACCGTCCCACAGACTGGATAGCATATACCACGGCCTTTGGTGAACCAGTTGTTGACCACTGGTTGGAACAGAAAATAGCCCAAACTGCAATTGGGTCCACTGAGACTGCCTAAACACATACATGAGGTTACAAGTTTCTCAATTGTTCTTTACACAGCATGTCAATTACAGTATCCACACCAAACATGAATTTCTATAGCCATGTACCACATCAAAATGTGGACACACATGCAGGCACTATCAACAATCAAGTGCCACAAGAAAATGAACAAACCCTAGCAAATGCATATAACCAAGTACCACAGCAAAATACATAAATACTCCAACTCATCAGGACTCTTCACTTGACTCATGTGATGGACAAAGTGACTAGCAAATGCATATAACCAAGTACCACAGCAAAACACATACAATACTCCAACTCATCAGCACTCTTCACTTGACTCATGGGACTGACAAAGTGACTGTTATTGAAATTGCAATGAGTACTGCAGATTCTTTGTAAGCATTTCAAGCCACAGTGCAGTATAGTGCTTCTAAATGTTTTGACATTTCCGTGACTATTTTGGCCCTAATCAGGCCTTGCATAATAGTAGTACATTAAGTTACATGATTGCATTCTTTTAATCAACAAAACTTATACAGCAGTTTGTGTTTTTGTTTTATTTTATATTTTAATACTTACCTTTTTTATGACAGATCACAATATACAATATGTCAACGTACATGAGATTTAAAAAATGTTGATTTACACTTCAACAGAATACATATTTGACATAAACATGTGATATATATTGTTCGTGCTCAACTTTATCTCAGTTTATTAATTAGATCTACTAAACTATATGTGTAAATTTGATGTCCAATAATTCCCACAAAATAATGTCATACAATTGTTTCCTTACCTTAAGCACAGTGCTAATCTTTGTATAGGTGAAATAACCTCTCTATTCCTGCAGGATTTCACAACATCACCTTCAACTAAATTGCTTTTTTATTACTCAAAAATACAACTTGAAATATTCATTGTCAAACTGAAGCTCTTGCACAAGGTTGTGGTAATCTCGTTGTTGATGTCTCCTTTTCATGACTTCATGAACCCAAACTCTTTCTTTTAGCATTCCTTTTATTTAACACACTGTATGTCGCAATTATCTGTGTAAGTTCTTCTTCATCAATCAAAAATTGGTGCTGTAGAAGTTTTAGTGCTTGACTATATAACCCCTGTATTGGCAGCCATTTTAATATAGGGCTACTGCAATAAAAATCAGATAAAAATGTTATCCACTACCCATATTTAACAAGACAGTCAAACACACGTGGCTGCTGCAATGCACCCGAACCACAGTTGTAGTAATGGAAACACAGCTTTAGCATTGTGGGAACAAACAAGCTTACACAGATAAGTGTATCGCTGTGAACTAGATAAATTCAGCAGCTTTAGTAGGAACCCAAACCTTCAGTTGTGTTGATGATGTTATCATAAATGATTCAGAAATTATTGGTAGTCATGAACATAGTAACAGTTTCGAGTCAAAGGTCCATGCCAAATACAGTTGGTTCTTTTAAACCCGTAACGATAAAAAAAAAATCTGGCACAGAGACTACATTAATTTTGTAATATTACTAAAATATCAAACAGAATTTGCATGATCAGGGACATTTACCAAAAACTGAAGAAAGGATATCAGACACTCATTAAAAAGCAAATCCAGCTGGATATTAAAAAAAAAAAAAGGAAGAAAATCTCTACAACTATCAAGACAAAACCAAAACGCAAATTTGTTTCGAGTCATACATTCAAATTCAGACAATGATATACCTGCTAAGCAACTTAAATTGCTGTGTAATGACAATTCCGATGATGATGTGGCGAGTGACATGGTGGCGAGTGACTTGCCTGACCAACAGATATCAGACTTGGAGGAACTGGTTATTGATGATCCAGAGATTTTATCAGATAGTGATATTACTTTAACAAAATTCCGCACCAAGAAAAAGCAAATACCATACATAGGTCAAATACTAGAACAATTTGTTTGTGATGAAGGGAATTATGAATATAAAGTAAAATTCAAGCGACATGAATTCTCGAATAAACTGACATTCATATTTCCCACTGCTGATGATGTCATAGTGAGAAAGTTGCCAAAGTCGTTACAACATCGTTGTATATCCTTGGTTGCATCCCACTTGGTCTTCTCTGGAATCGAAATCTGTCAGCATTTAATTATTGTTCAAATAAACATTTTAATCATTATAAGTTTGTAATTCAATCTGCCCCAAGGTGTGGTTCATTTTACCCCGGGGGTTGGGCTCAGTGGATCACTCTGACTGGCTTTACTAACACAACTGTATGTTACCAGTATTTAGCAAAGGTGAATACATATCATTTAGATATAATATATAATTATGTTTCATTGTTCTGAATTCATTGTGAAGTGAAAACAGAAACATCCTATCGACTGTGCACCCGGTCTTCCTTACTGAATACTGTCAAACATTTACGTAACTGATAAATATCTCTTATGGTTCAAGGGATCAAGATTTGATGAGATGTCAGAAGAGTCGGAGAAGGTATAATAAAGGTTGCACTCAATGGATAAAAGAATAAAAATGTGAAAAAAGGAATTTGTTATTACAAGTTGCTTTTCTAAGCTGTTAGAACAAGACAATATTATGAAACACTGAAATGCAAATTGCAACAAATAATAAAATCTGTTTATATGTATGTATCATCAATGTTTGAGTAATTTATTAATAATATTTTGTTTACAATGTAAAATTAAATATCATAATATTGGCACTGAATAAATATTAAATTAACACAAATTCATTTAGTTTTATTTTGTGTTATACAGATATTAATCAATTTAGTGTGTATAATTTGGAATTGTCTCTGATAAGATGGAGATGTGCTACTTTAAAATGATATTGAAATCAGAAGAAAAACAAATAACCACTTTTATTAAAAGTGCATTTGTTGCAGGAAAGTGAATTTATTTATTCATTATTTGGTATCTTAAAAATTCAATTTTTATATCTAATATTACCAAATTTATATGAGCATTGACCAGCTTGGCCAATCAAACTGGTTAAGCGTTAAGAAGCTGCCACTGCAGACAAGAAAAGTTCACTCACTATTCAAAACTGCAGAAAGAACAAATGACTAACACATTTTTTTTATTTTGGCAGATATACCAAAATTACAGTAAAAAATGTCTTATATACTTTGTGACTTGTTATAAATTTGATCTGCCCTGTAGGGTGGTGTAGCCTAGTCGATCGAGACACTCGGACAATGGCTATTCCCGTGCTGATTATTGGGCACTTATTTGTGAACAGATTAGAAGATTTTGCTAACAGACGTTCACCAGAATGGTTTGATCTGACTTTCGGAGCGCTAATTTAATGTACATTATTGTGGACAGAGCAGGTGCACTTTGTCTTGCATGGACAGGGCAGTGCAACAAATACAGCCGAGAACTGTGATACTGGTGGCAATGACCTAGATAGGGACATCATTAATGGGCAGCGAGTGGGCGGAGCTGTTTTCTTTGAGAAGTTATGAAAACGTTGGTTTGGAGGTGCCAATTGTCACAGTAACTCAGCGTTCCGTTCTAAAATAAGGACAAAAGTCGTGAGTGTGGAGTAATACAACAATGATGTTGTGACCGCTAATCGGACACTAAAACATTTAATTGAACAGGGGCACAACAGTCTAATGTATTGGAAAATAAAGGGCTTTAAACAGACCACTGTGGACCCTTTTTGCCTTATTCCAGTTCATCCCAATGATTACGAATTGTTGGGTTTTAAAACAGAAGAGGGCATGTTCTATGACAAATGTTTACCAATGGGCTGTTCTCTTGCAACATTTTTTAACATTAGTTCTGCTCTTGAATGGATAATGAAAGATAAATTCAGTTCCATGGGCTTGGTTCATGTCCTGGATCACTTCTCTTTTGCTGGTCCACAATCAAATACTGCATGCTCCAAAGATCTGAACATGTTTTTGGAAGTCTGCAAAAGTTTGGGTGTTCCAATAGTGTTCAAAAACAGTCTTGCCAACAATATGCATTACCTTTCTAGGAATGCAGACTGAATGCATATCCATGGTAGACAAGTTGCCAGATGACAAAGTCAACAAGCTGGAAGCTAAACTAACAGAAATGTCAAAATGAAAGAAAACCACTCTGAAAGGTCTTCAATCATTAATAGTGTTACTCAACTTTGCATGCACTGCCACTGTTCACAATCCCAGTCTATTACTCAGTATTCTGAAGACCTATTGATCACTTAGCAACTCAGTATTTTTAAACTTCAATGAACAAGATGTGATGATAAATAAAGAATTGTTAGAAATTTTGTTCTGTGAGATTCAGGTGGAAATGATAAATATCACATTAAACTGCTTACAACAAACTGCACTCTCCATAAAGCTATCTGAAAGATTACTAAGCAGTTTCCATACAAAACACCTCTACAGCACATTGATTTTTTATATTATCATCGGCTGTTAGATGTCAATCATATGGTCATTCAGATATATTTATTTAGAGGAAACCTGCTGCCATCACATTTTCTACTCTTTCATATAAGCAACAAGGTGTCTTTTATATGTCCTGTCCCAGAGAGGACAGCACATACCACAGCGTTTGATCAACCAGTTGTGAACCACTGGTTGGAATGGAAAATAGCCAAAACTGCAAATGTGCAAACTGGTTCACGGGCAGACACGCTACTATTTGAGCTACATCCTGCTCTGCAAAACCAAGTTTTCATTGGACAATACATTCATCATGCTCAGAGGGTAGAATATAACAAACAAGTTGAAACATTAAATCTGATGCTAAATGCCCAGCAATAAGGAAAAAAGCAAAGGTATAAAAAAATGTTTTTTAAATATTGCCTAAATTTTCTGATTAAAATTGAAAAAGTCACAATGACAATAAAGAAACTGAAAGCCATTATTATATCCTAAATTTGTTTCTGACTACCACAAATGATTGCAGAAAAGTCACCTACTAATCGTACATTATATTTCGGTTAAAGATGTGCACTGACAGTACTACCTTGAACCACTAACTAGTTTGTAATGGCTGCATTTAATAGAAGAGAGCGGTGTTGAGAAAACAGATCATGTTCCAGGGTTTCTGCAGACTTCAAAGAATTAAATTTCAAAACTTTTCCATGACTTTTCGAAAAATTGAATGACCTTTTTCTGTAAAAATGTACAAATGTACCACACTGCCATGAGAAAAATTTGAAATCTTGAAAAACTGAATGTTCTGTCTGGGTCATTCCATATAAAACCAGTCAATTCTAGGAAAAGTTCATGCTTGACCCCTCAGAATCATCTGATATTTTTTGTACATTAACTATAATATATTTAATGAAGCAATGCAAAATTATAACTTTATACTATGAATATCTTCAAGTTGTAGCCCTCTGTAATTTTTGAGCCCTCATAACTTCATAACAAAAGGTGCTAGCCACATGACATTTTCAGGGCTCAAAGATGCATTGGAGTTGTGTTCAAAACTCCAATCAGATTTATAATACATGCCAAACATTTCTCACTATCTCCATCCAAAATCGCAATTTCGTTCAGCTATATTTGTTTTACAACCATCTTAGACCACCAATATCACAGGATCTACCTTAGTATCAATGTTCAAATTGCACAAGTGTAATGTCTGTGATCTAGGCTAATAGAAGCAGGTATTGGGAGCATGCATATATAACCTGCTTTCTGAGAATTTGTCAGAAATGTCAAATATTTAATTTTTGTACTTTCTTTGAAGGTTCATATCACCATGTGGGATAGGTGGTTGGTAAAAACAAATTGTATCAAATGAAAGGACTCACTGTCCCCTACTTTCTGATATCAAACTCAACCCGTAGCCGTGATTCCTTCTGTTTTAAAATATATGTTAAATATAGGCATATTTTGATGTTCGCAACTAAAGTTGAGGGCAGTGAAATTAGCAAATAACATTGGTATTGAAACACGTTATTTACTAGAAGTACTTATCAGATGATGTTTTTAGTACAGAGGTGAAAACAGTAGGAGAAACATGCACAGAAACAACAAGAGACAGTGAATACTTGGAGTACAATGTATATTTAGTTTACTTATCAGATGATGTTATTAGTACACAGGTGAAATCAGCAGGAGAAACATACACAGAAACAATAAGAATTAGTGAATACTTGGAGTACAGTGTATATTTAGTGTACTTATCAGATGATGATGTTTTTAGTACACAGGTGAAATTAGCAGAAGAAACATGCACAGAAACAACAAGAGACAGTGAATACTTGGAGTACAATGTATATTTAGTGTACTTATCAGATGGTGTTTTTAGTACACAGATGAAATCAGTAGGAGAAACCAGAGACAGTGGATACATTGAGTACAATGTATATTTAGTGTACTTATCAGATGATGTTATTAGTACACAGGTGAAATCAGCAGGAGAAACATACACAGAAACAAAAAGAGACAGTGGATATGTTGAGTAGAATGTATATTTAGTATACATATCAGGTGATGTTTTTAGTACACAGATGAAATCAGCAGGAGAAACATACACAGAAACAACAAGAGACAGTGAATATGTTGAGTAGAATGTATATTTAGTGTACATATCAGATGTTTTTAGTACACGGGTGAAATCAGCAGGAGAATCCAGAGACAGTGGATACGTTGAGTGTATTTAGTGTACTTATCAGATGATGGGATATTACTTTGAGAAATACAATTGAGAATAATACAATGTAAGATATAACCAACTTGCTATATGTACAATACAAAGAAGAGATTTTAAAAATAATATTTAACATATTTAGATACTTATTTTAATAAAGTTTAACATAACTAGATACTTATTTCAACATTTAAATTTAAACATTTTTTAAATACAAAAATGTAATAATTCAAAGAAGACATTTTAAAATAATATTTAACATAATTGTATAGTATTACTTATTTTAATAAAGTATCAAATGACTAAATACTTATTTTAATAATATTTAAATTTATTTGTTGCCTTAACACTCGTGATGTTTGTAAATTACAAATGAAATGATGAGTTTCTTTCAACTTTCTACAAGAAGATTTATGACGAATGAATGATTTTAAAACACTTCTATTTTGTATAATCTTTTTTGTTTTAATGTACATGTACATTTAAATTTATTTGTTCCCTTCACACTCATGAGGAGGTTTGAAATATACAAATGAAATGATGAGTTTCTTTCAACTTTCTACGATGATTTTTATGATGAATGACGATTTTAAAACACTTCTATTTTATATTATTATTTTTGTTTTAATGTACATGTACATTTAAATTTATTTGTTCCCTTCATACTCGTGAGGAGGTTTGAAATATACAAATGAAATGATGAGTTTCTTTCAACTTATTTAATAATGTTTGTTCACTTATGTTTATTTTTATTATTTTCTTTTTAATGTATTTTGATGCAGTTTGACCTAAATGTATGCTCTCTGATAGCTTAATTAATAATGCTTGTTCACTTATGGTTATTTTTTATTTTTGATATATTTTGATGCAGTTTGACTTAAATGTGTGATAGCTTATTTAATAATGCTTGTTCACTTATGGTTATTTTTATTCTTCTCGAGATAATATGGGAAGAACCTTGAAAAGAAAAATTGACGAGAGGGAGGCTAACAACGAGGTGAGAAGCCAATCAGAGCATGAGCGGTGGACAATGCTGACGATGATGCCGATAGTCACTCTGAAGATCAGGCTTATAGATGATAAGAATAATGTTGAACATAACTGATACTTATTTAAACAATAATATACTGTTCAAAATGAGATGGGGATGTCTCATGGCTTTCCATACCTTTCATTTCATAATTATTTCCCTTACTCTTTATGAACACTATATGAGGCTAATAAGGTGTAACCAGGTAGTTTTGTTATTAATTTATGATTAGCATTACAGTAATACACTAATTATTACTTTACCGTATTATAATTATAAATAATTAAATTTCTATTATAAACCTTAGTTTAAAGGTGTCTCATTGGTCAAGCCATTAGCAAGGAGTTTTGGTCATTTCTCGATGAACGTAAAATGACATCATCATGGAACTTCTTTTTAACAGCTGTTCTTTACAAACTATATACCAGGTGACCTCAAGTCTTTAAAAAATCAATAGTATTAAATTAAGATAAATAATTTCCTACTTTTTTAATAAAGATTATATAGATAATATTTTGGGTTACAAAATCCATAAAATTTAGTTATTAGAACAAAAAATTAAAATAAACTTGTACGCACACACAGTTTCAATGGCAGATTTCAACGTTGGACATCCCAACACGATATATAGATTCAAGATATTTTATCACGAATTCGATGACTTAATAGCATCAACGAATAATGAAGATGGGATAAAAGAAATGAAAAATAAGTTGGAATGCAACCCCGAGCCAAGCACGTCGCAGATGTCAACATCCTGATTTAAGAAGTTAACAGAGGAAGAACTATGACGTCATTTAAAAATAGGAGGTCATTTAAAAAAATGTTTTTTAGTATTCTTGAGCGTTATTTTTGCATTACTTTCCCAAAATAAATGAAAATAAAATATGAACTTGTTTGTGTATGTGTTTCAGTTTACGTTATACTGAAAAGTTATGGTCTTTAGATCTTGATAGAACAAAGTACATTGCTTTTGTCACCTCTTGTCAGTAATTGTTAGTAAACATGACTCAAGTATTAATACTTTGATCATCAAAGATATATGGTAAATTACAATTATTGAATCTGTGAAGTAATTAATGGGTACAACTAGCACTTATCAAAACAATTGTGAGGTAATTAAATTATTTGATTATTTACTTGTAACATGACTCAGACTAATACATTATACGTTGTAATATAAATATTAATCTCCTAAAAAAACTTTATAAAACTTTATTTTATATGGTTATATTATTTATATAGATACCATATATTATACAATATTATTATTATGGGAAGATATTATAATACATGCATGGGCGTAAATCCCGGGGGTGGTACGTTTCCCCACACACACACACGTTTATGACAGGGGGGATGCCCATATAATTATTCCTCCCACATTTTGCTTAGAAAAACTGAAAATTTCAGTGAAATTAAAATGCCTAAATAATAATCTTTACCAGTGTTTCTCTTTATTGTATCAATGTAACACTTAACCATGTCGTCTTAGCGCAAATATACCGAAATACACAAGTGGTCTATAATGTTGGTTGGAGGGGAGGGGTGAGGTGTCAGCGGGATGGTCCGTCCACCCCACACTTTTTGGACAAGGGTATGTTCCGTCCCCCCCCCTCCACTTTCGGGAACGGATTTTCGCCCTTGCTTAGATAGATAACTTTCAGTGCGAAAAAAAATATTTTATAGCACGTAAAAAAACATGTTACTGTGCCTACATGTTGCCTACACGTTATGTCTTCTAGAAACGTTCGTTGCACTTCTATAAACTAGATTTAGTGTCTGTAAATGTGCCTAACAAACGCATAGCTATTTTGAAAGAAGAATAACACTGATTTATGCAATATTAATAAGGAAATATAAAATAGCTGCAATTCGTACTTGAAGACGTCAAAATGAAAACAAGCGTATCTGATTCCTGTTACAGAGAGAAAAAAGGTTACACGCCACACATATATTCAATGAAAAAAAAAGAAAACACAAAAAAAAAGGTATTCATATGGTGTTCACAGTAATGGTCAATTGTTAGCAAACGTGTGCGCAACTTGTGATACTACTGCACACACACACACACGGTGCGCACGCACGCACTCTCGCTCTCAGGCACGCACAGACGCACACATACGCACGCGTCCTGCTCCTCGTCCCACTCCTACTAAATAGTGCAGTTGCCCCACCCCCACCCCCTCGAGAATCTCATTTCTTTTAATCCAGAAAATTGCATCCACTAGCGGACTAATGACAAATTTGTTTATAAATATATTTATAGGAATTATTGGGGCGGTGGCTGCAGCCTTTCCCGACTCCAACGTTCCTGTATTCATATTGTCTTCTGTCAATGCGTCCGGGCAAATATCTGCAATGACATCCGACCATGTCTTCTGTGTGTCCAGCATTTTTAGCCTCTTCTAGGGTGGGGGGGGGGGGGGTGGGGAAGTCGGTCGCAACAGAAA
>JAULBS010116163.1:0-14600 GCA_032355785.1 Symmetromphalus regularis | reverse complement strand
ACAGCACATACCACGGCCTTTGATAAACCAGTTGTGGACCACTGGTTGGAACGGAAAATAGCCCAAACCGCATATGGCTCCACTGAGAATGATCGATCAGACCGACCGGTTCACAGGCAGACACGCTACCGTTTCAGCTAGATCCCGCTCTTTTACGGCCTTTAATGCCTTTGAGATACTGAGGACACACTAGGGCACCCAAATTAATTATAGGGTATAATGTATAAAAAAATTACCCTGCAATTAAGAACATATCAACAGCATAATAAATGCTGTTGATAAATAGTGTCCACAGTATTTTCCACGACAATTTTAGAGTAAAGAAAACTTTATTTTTAATAATAAGGGTAAAAAACACCTGGGAAAAAAAACATTAATCCGCCACAAAAAACTTGCTGCAGAGAATGAAAAACTCAACGAGAATCTCCATGGCATTGCCGATTGCCACAGGCAATTTCTGGGGTTGATGATAGAAAATATTTTATCATCATCATGAAATTAAACCTGTTGGTCCAGATATTAGCAAACAAAATAATAATAATAAAATAATAAGAAGAAAAATAAATAAATAATAAATAAAATCAAACACATGTGATTACATATTCATTCTGAAAGGCAAAATAATTAAGGATTGTAAACAGCCCCATACTTTTCTGTATCTATTAAAAGATTTTCCTGATATCTTTTTTTCTTCACGAGTGAGTAATGAGTAGTTGTACACTCACCTCCAGCTGTTTAAGATTATCATAATCCACTATGGAGAATCCTGGCATGTAGGGACCATAATCCGCATAACTAGATGGATCTGTAGAACTGGAGATCGCTGCAAGGGTACGTCCCCAGAAATTACCAGCAGCAAACACAATCTTTGCCTGGTTGGTAGGAATTTTCTTAACTTTGTAACCCCATTTCCTAGCTAGCTTGCAAGCAGTTTCACCACCTTCAACTCCTGCAAAACAAAAACAAAATTATTTTTAAAAATCAAAATGTTAATTATGAATCCAATAACCATTTCAAAGAAACAAACTTTTGTTTAATAACTCTCCAGCATAGAGTTTATTCATTGGCTATTAAAGAAAAGTAAAAGAAAAGTTTGTTTTATTTAAGTGATGCCTCTAGAGCACATCAATTTTTATCTTATCATCAGCTATTGGACATCTATCATATGGTCATTCTGACATATTTCTTTAGAGGAAATCTGCTACCGCCACATAGACTACTCTTTCTGATAAGCAGCAAGGGGTCTTTTATATGCACTTTCCCACAAAATGGACAGTACATACCATGGCCTTTGATGAGCCAGTTGTGGATCACTGGATGGAATGGAAAATAGCCCAAACTGCAAATGCCTCACAGGTGGAAATGCTACCACTTGAGCTACATACCTTCATTGGCTATTAGGTATGTAACAGTGTTTGTTACTCATGGTCTTCAGAAACATACTATTGCAACATAAGATACACTTTTTCAAATAGTAGCAAGGGATGTTCTATATGCACTTTCTCACAGACAAGACAGGACATACTACAGACTTTGTTACATACAGTTATTGTCACTGTTAAACCTGTCATGGATCACTGACTGAAACAATAAATAGCTTAATGGGTCCACAGAATGTATTTCACACAAAATCACCTGTTTAAAGTGTGAACTGTGAAATATTATCACACATAATATTTCCCTTTATGGTATATACTGCATCTCCATATTATTATATGTTACAGCAGAGGTCGAATTTCACCAAGGCGTTGAGGCAGTTGCCATGCTGCCCTGTTCCTTTGCCGCAACGCCCTCTCAATTTCTCTTCTAACGAAGGCAAATATTGCTGTGTCCTTTTTTCCAACTTGCCCCATAGGAAAAACTGTGCTCCTGATGTCTCCTCAAAATTGCCCTCTTGGTGCAATAATCGTTTTGCCCCCCCAAACACTGAAGTTAGACCACTGTTAAAGCTTTGAAACATGTTACCTGTGTTCATGGGTAAGACTTTGTCATATCCAAACAACTTGGTGATGTATTCTTCAAATACTCCCAGTGAGTCATTGTAGAAGGCTCGAGAGGTCAGGGTCAGTATTCCGGCTTGTTTCTTCAGAGCGCCCACTATTTTTGGGTGACAGTGTCCCTGGTTGACCGCACTATAAGCACTGAGAAAATCATAGTACTTGTTGCCTTCCACATCCCACACAAAAACACCTGCAAAAACAACCATTTTACATTGTAATCAAGGGCAAAAATCGCTTCAAATATGTGAGGTGTGGGTCATGGAACATAGAATCCCCTGTCCAAAAAGTGGGGGGATGGAGCATCCCCCTGTCCAAAAGTGGGGGGATGGAGCATCCCTTCATTGCTCCAGAATTGACATCATTATAGACTCCCTGTGTACTTTGGTATATATGCACTAGGACCACATGGTTAAGTGTAACATTAATACAATAAGGAGAAATATAGGCAAAGATTATATTTTAATTTTTCAAAGCAAAAAGTGGGGTAATAATTATATAGGCATCCTCCCCATCCAAAATGTGTGTGGGTGAGGTGGGGTAACCACCATCCCCTCCAGTATTTATGTCCACCTGATTGTAATTCAATCATACTTATGATCCCAGTGTTGAAAAGAAATGTAAGGGAAGTAACTCTGTACCACTCCATTTTTACAGTTGTGAATGGAGAAAAACAATTATGAATGGAACTGCACTTAATTAATAGGTCAAATGCAGCAAAAGAGCAATGCTTGAGACTAATCAGAATGCATTAGGGTAAATTATAAAAAACCACAGAAAGATATCTATTTATCTCATTTATTTTGCCCTCATTTTTCCACTTACCCAAATTCATTCATTTTAAAAATAAGCAATAATGTGGTATATGTATGTATGTATGCAGGCCCATACGCAGGGGTGTGTGTGTGTGTGTGCATTTAATTTAATGCTTGTTTAACAACACCCCAGCACAAAAATAAACATCGGCTATTGGGGTGTCTTTATTTATTTAACGACCCCCCAGCACTAAAGTAAACATCAGGGGGGGTGCGATGGGTGCACATGCACCCCCCCCTAAATCTGTCGAAGTCCGTAAATGCAAATTTGGATTAACGCTAATTTACTAGAATAACTTTAAAAACTAAAATAAAACATTCAGGCCTTCACAAATGCACCCCCCTAAAGAAAATCCTGCATATGGGCCTGGTATGTATGTATAAAAGTATGTGTGTGTGTGTATGGACACACACACACAAAATGTATATAATATCATACATAACTTTCTTTTGATATATGGTGTGGTTTGGCTTGGCATGCGTATACATCTGTATCAATGATTCCAAAGCAAATTTGGATGGATGGGTGGGAACATGCACATACATACATGTACGTGTAACTAACTGTGTTGGGGAATATGAATTTTGAACCACTGCCTAAATAAAAAGGGTTACTGCTTCTCACCTTCTCCTTTACACAGTGCAACTGGCAGAGGTCCATAATTGTGGGCTCCATATTTATCCTCTCTTTTAAACACAACCTGTGATTGGTCACCAAGTACGTTGCCTTGCTTCACGCTTGAAGCAGCTTGAACGTTTCTGCGACACTGAGAGATGGACGATTTGATTATCTCATTCACTGATCGGTTTATTCGGCTCAACATGTTTATGTTTGAAGATATCTGGGAATAAACAGAAAATCTCAAATAATGTGTACATACAAAGGAAAGTACTTGTTTAATGATAAATTTTGTATTCAGTAGCTATAAGGTGTTTTGTGACTTATGGATTTTAGAGGAAACCTGCTACCACCACACAAGCTAATCTTTCCTATTATCAGCAAGTAATCTTTTATATGCACTTTGCCAAGAAAGGACAGACCATGCGACAGCCTTTGATAAACCAGTTGTGGACCACTGGTCGATGTAAATGACTTACACCTACATGTACATTGTACATTCATTCATTAAGCCTTGCAGAGCATTCGATTGGGACTAGAACCAACATCCAACTGAGATTTGATCCCAGAACCTGCCAGCCAATGACCCTGTAAAAATGTTGTGTGTTATTCACTAGATCACAGAACTTTCACAAAATACATTTGTACATGTGATGAATAATTTGGGATAAAAACAGGAATATTTAGTTTTTAAAATTTAGATTTTTGGTAATTAATAACAGTATAAATTGATTAGCAATTACCCATTTTATATATTAAAACTTCATTGCAATTTCTGAAATTTACATAGGCTCATACGAGTCATAGCGATATTGAATAAAAAAAAATTTCTCTATAAATAGAATGGTGTGTATTGTTATGGAATGAATAAAACATCATTGATTACAAAATAGGGATATTATAAGCTCTTACAGAATAACGCAAATTAACCTTAAGAATTTAAGATTGTTAATATTAGAATTTAGAGCTCAATTAACATATTACGTCCGGTAAAAGCACCTTTTGGAGGAATTTAACACAGAAGTTTCAAAATATCAATTTACTGTCACTAAGCATGGATTACAAAAACTGAACATTACTTTTTTAGAGGAGACGTTGAGGTCAACTTCATGCAATTTTTATAATAAATATTTCTAAGGCTCATGATAAAATAAATATAATTCATACGATAACATGTATTAGTATAATGAATGTGATGATGACATCTTTGCAGGATCTCAAAACATTAATTTTCAGTAGACATTTCATTCGAAAATCAAATGTATTATGTTTATACATTAAAATGTATCAAATATACGTTATTGTCATTTTTAAAATGACAATGTCTTTGAAAGTGAAGCCAAAAGATCAACCTAAAATGTGATGCAATAATGTCAAGACTGTAAAATAGAAGCTAAACCTTTGATAAACGACAATTATAACTATCGAAAACACAACAAACGGTACCAGTATTATTCCAACTTGCATTTTGCATGTTTAATACATCACATGCGTCTGTTCACCACTTACCTGCAATATAGAATTTATTTTAGTTACGTGTCTGTTATATAAGTTTACTCTTTCATGATCGTTTTAAAATAAAACGAAATAAAATACTTACAAGGTGACCAAACTGCAAGTGAAACTACTTTTAGACTTTACACATGAGCTGCGTTCAGGACGAAATTGCTAGCTAGACTAGTTTTTACGCTTTATGTTAAAGCTAATGACAATGCTTGGAACTAGTGGAATTGTTGCACAGCGATAGCGAAGGTTAGCCTGCCCTGAACGCAAGTTTTGTTCCGTATAACCCAAAACTGGCCAATATAATGATATCAGTCGAGTGCGATTTAGAGCAAGGTCGTATTAAATTACATCACCGTATTTCACCCAGTTTAGAAATATACTAACTCAAGGTCGCACAATCTATGTAAATTAGAATACAACCACTTTGTAGACTAACTAGTGGATCACGAAAATATAAAATAAATTCACTAAATATTTATTTTTGTATTAGTAACTGTTTTAGCTAAAATAAAACATGTTATTTGTTCTAGAAGTCTAAACGTTTCAGAATACGCATTTGACAATTTGATAAAGAAAAAGGCTCATTTGCACTGGATCTGTGGCGCGGGTGTGTTGCGGTTAAAATATAATTAGAATACCTAGAGGAGGTCTAGCTTTACGGGTGGGGTAATGAGACCAAGACAAAAGTTTCACAGCCACACTTAAAAAGGCCACCAATTAAAAAATACTACGCAAATAATTTGATTACAAGTAACAAGTCTGTAGGAACCGATAATTTATGTGTGGGGTGGAGAATGAAACCTCACGTTTTGAACTTTTTAATTATAAGTGTGCGTCAGTTTTGTTAATACAAAGATCGCAAAAGCACGTTTTAGGCTATCTACATTTCAAAAGGTTCCTGGTTCCAAATAACCCTTTAAGAGCCCATTTACCAGGGGCGGTTCCAGCCATTGTGAATAGGGGGCTTGTAACTTTTGAGGACGAAGCCTGACCTTGCGAGCGCCGAAGGTTTTCACAAGAAAAATGTTCATAGCCCGAAAATTAGTGGGAGGGGGGCGTGCGCTGGGTGCCCCCTACCCCCTCCTCCCGTGGATCCGCTTTACTCTCCACGTTTTGAAATTTCTCACCTGAAATGATTTTCATTCCTATATTTCTAAATGGAGAGGATTAAGAAGAACATGTTTATATGCAATTTTTATATAACTACTAAAATAAAACCTGTGAATTTAAATAAGCAACGAGTAATACGTTCAGTAAAATTGCTTAGGTAATAATATCGTACTGTATGAACTGTGCAGACCTAGTAATCTAGTTGTAGGACATCGGGTTTCAAGGTGAAACTACTTCAAAACCCATCGAAGGCTGGCTCGTATTTGTTTATGTGTCTAAATTTCCAGCTGTTTTACATCCAGTAGCCGAGTGTTAATAAATCAATGTTCTTTAGTGGTGTTATTAAACAAAACAAAGACAAAACATTAAAGTATGAATATGGTAAGAAATTACAACCTGATTCCAGCACTGCAACAGTCTATGTTTGAGGTTAAGTAAGGACAGTCTGACACACTTGCCAGTTGGGTCACATTGACCTGTTTCTCTAGGTTAGTTTGCTACCTGAAACCTTGCTGCTGATAAGCCATCGTCAGTTAAGTAATCTACAATAACTGTGTCAAACCACCTTGGTTTTAATTAACCATTGAGTAATACTAATAAAGGTTTGATGATGTATTTTTGTCAGCATTTGTAAACACATTGGATATTTTGAACGGTCTCCCCTTGCAATTTTCGTTTTAGAAATCGAGTTTAAATAAGAAAAGACTGTAAAAAAATTAATTTTAACATTTATTCTTCTGGCAAGATTTTTTTTTTTTAAATTATATATCTTTTATTTGCAGCTGGAATGTATCACTTACAGTTTTATTATGTAACCTTAATGAGTGTGCTATTTTTACTGATGCAGGAACGGTTACAAATTACCTGGACACCTTTTTCCTTTTCAAACAGGCTAGAGACAATTTATTGGAACCTTGCGTTATATATGGGTTTTTTTCTTCTTCAGATATACTTCAGATTTTAGCAGCACAAAATTATGGAGAAAACAACTAAAATGAAATATCAGTCACATTTAAGCTGTAGGCGTGGAGGAAACAATTTGACTGTTTGTGGATGTGTTGAGGCCAATCTAGGTCCAACCAGCATGAAACATCAGAAACTGACAAATGTCCAATGCGCATGTGTGTGATTTGTCCTGATTTTAAGCAAATTAGCCACCAGACGTGGCATTCTGTTACATAAAGAAACCAAAGTTTTGCAATTGCCAGACAATCAAGATGCACTTTCCAGGCGCGGATATAGGTTTTATGAAGGGGGGGGGTCCAAATGTGTGTGTTTGGAGGGGTAGGTGGGTGGTGGTGGTCCAAAAGTGATGAATGAATAGAAATGGGGGAAAATGGTTCATTTTTACGTCCTTCCACTCGGAAAATGATTTTAAAAAAAACGATAAAAGGGGGGTCCTGACCCCCTGGATCCACTACTGACTTTCTGCAACCAGAAGGCTCTTTCCTATATACAATATACAGGTTCTTGCTTTTTCAACATCTGTCTGTCCATCTTGTCTTAGAAATCAGGTCAATTCTGAACATAAAAGACTCAGAAAAGACATTCTATTTGATATAATGAAGCTCAAACTATTGACATGGTGGGAACGAGATGTTGTTCAAACGGTAGCGTGTCGGCCTGTGAACCGGTCGGTCGTCGGATCGATCCTTCTCAGTGGAGCCATTTGCAGTTTGGGCTATTTTCCGTTCCAGCCAGTGATACATCAACTGGTTCATCAAAAACCGTGGTATGCGCTGTCCTGTCTGTGGGATGGTGTATATAAAAGACCCCTTGTTGCTTATCGGAAAAGAGTAGCTTATGTGGCAGCAGCGGGTTTCTTCTAAATACATATGTTAGAATGACCATATGATTGACGGACAATAGCCGATGATAAGATAAAAATCAATGTGTTCTAGAGGTGTCGTTAAATAAAACAAAATTTTATTATTTTTATTTTGCCACTACTGAGAGGGGCTATGGTGGCTGTGTGTTGAAATTACCAAATGTTAGACATCCAATAATCAGTGATTAATAAACCAATGTGCTGTGGTGGTGTCGTTAAACAAAACAATACAACAACCAAAATACTAGCTCCACTAGTAAAAGGTAGATTATTTTTAATTTCAATAAACGATAAATTAAAAATTCCTACTCTTGAGTACAAATAAATAAATGTAGACATTTGTGAATGACTCTCCAAACTAGTGGTTCCCAAACTTTTTCATGCTGCCGACACGTTGCCTTCCAGGCCACATCCCTAACACCCCATTCCTCCCACACCGGTTCCATGGTGGAGATGGGGCACACCAGGCGCACGCCCCCTTAATTTTCGGGCAATGAAAATTTTTCTTGTAAAACCCTTAGCGCAAGTACAGCCCAACGCAGCAATTACAAGTCCCTCCAAAGTTGCACCCCCATTCACAACTGCTGGAACCGCCCCTGCCCACGAAGACAGTTCTTAAAAATTAAAAATATATTATTTGGTTCTGATGCCCTCCGTCTGTCCCATACCACCTTTTTTTTCCTCACCGCCCCTTTGGATCTTTCAATCGTCCCCAGTGGTCGATACCACCCACTTTTGGAATCAATACTCTAAACTTATTATTTTATTTTACAGATACTGTTACAATGCCCAGTGCTTCAAGACCTTCTACAGAGACACCTATCCCACGGACTGAGCCTACGATTCAAATACAACCAGTTCCACGACCTAGAACAAATCCACCATATGGGTATCCACCAGCCTGGTTCTTCCCTCCATACAGACACGTACCAAACTGGGAGTATTTGTTGCCACCACTCTTCCCCAATCAAGCATACCTGCCACTTTCTCCTCCACACATTCCAAATGGAAGGTACATCCCTCCAATTCCTTTTGTTCCAAATCTACCACCTCAACCACAGTTTCCAGACGATGGATATATGTTTCTGGGACCAGTACATCCAAATGTAGAATTCCCACACGGAGAACCAACTCCTCATAATTTGAACAGAGGACATGGGAGTCCACATGGAGGATATGCAACAGTTTCACCAGTGTTTCCAAATGGTGGACATCAGGCACCATCCCCATTAAATCCAAATTATGGTTCAATCCCACCATTTTCTCGAAATCCTAATATTCCACCTGCTTTAGGATATCCCAACATTCCACCTACTTTAGGACATCCTAACATTCCACCATTTTTGGATTATCCTAATTTTCCACCCCGTTCAGGATATCCTAATATTCCACCAGTTTCAGGGAATCCTAACATTCCACCTTCAGGATATCCTAACATTCCACCCTCTTCAGGATATCCTAATATTCCACCCTATTCAGGATATCCTAATATTCCACCTTCAGGAAATCCTAATATTCCACCCTATTCAGGATATCCTAATATTCCACCTTCAGGATATCCTAATATTCCACCCTATTCAGGATATCCTAATGGACACCATGGACCACTTTCAGATCCTATTAACTGGCTCTTTCCACAGGTGCCTAGAATTCCACAAGTTGGACAGATACCACCAATATCTCCACCAAATGGACACAGGCTTCCACAAAACCCAGATTCGAATTTAAATAATATGCATAATTCGCCACAGAACCCCAAAACAGCCAACACTTCAAATACTCCACAGAACTCCAACAATCCACCACGCTCACCAAATCAACCCAATATAAGAAACCCTCCTAATTTACAGCAAAATCCAAATACACCAAGTTCACATGCAGGTCCTCTAGGTAATGAAGGTGTACCTGCTCCACAGTTTCCAAATCAAGGACATGTTCCACAGTATCAGTACTGGCAATATATCCAGCGGAATTATCCCAGAGCACTGAATTCTAATTGGTACTGGTGGACGCATCCAGATTATCCTACAAATGGAGGTATTCATCCCTCATTGCCTGTTCCAAATGTCCCACATTATCCTAATAGAGGAAGCAATCCTCCATCACTACAGATTCCTAACGTGCATAAGGGTCAGTCTTCAAACACGCCAGGAAGACGTGATCCATTAGCTGCAAACAACACCAACAATAATCCACTTCAGCCAGGTTTGCCAAAAGGACAACCGTCAGCTCCTGCGAATCCAAATGCAAGATACAATCCACGATATCCAAATCAGAGACAGACTCCACCAGCAGGTCGTCTGCCAAATCAGAGACAGACTCCACCTGCAGATCGTCTGCCAAATCAGAGACAAACTCCACAAGCAGGTCGTCTGCCAAATCAGAGACAAACTCCACCTGCTGGTCGTCTGCCAAATCAACGTAACAACAGACGATTTTTTCAGCAGTTCCCTTGGCATCCACGCAGTGGAATGTACCCACGATTTCGTCAAGGACAAAACAGAGGATATAGACCTCCTCACTGGCCAACCAGAGGACGTCTGCCACCATCATTTCATCGTGCGTGGAGGACAGGCTATCCATTCAGAAGATGGTACTCACAAGGTTAGTAAATAAACACATTCATGTGTACCAGAAACATACCTGTCAACATTTCAAAATTCTGATAGTGGGGGTGAGGGACTGCGCGAAAACAGTTTTCATGCCATTCGCGCGCGCGTTCAACAACACGTAGCAAAAGTTTATCAGTACTAAAAGTTCATTGCACCATGAAACATGAAAAGAATGTAAGTTATCAGCTGTATGGTTGACGTTTGCGGTGATGAAAGTGATCAGCTGGTAATGCATTGGCGTAGCTTGGGTCTTTTTCCTAGTGAGGCAATGCTTGTTATTTCTCGCCTTTCAATTAACTTTTATAATATTAATCACATTAATTTTTTATCTGCAAAAAAATCTTGTGAGGAAGTTGCCTTACTGTCTCAATGGAAGGTACGCCACTGTAATGGCGTCCTTTAAATTTACCATCTAAGAACCGGATGTAGGTATTTTCGCGCGTTTACGGTAATAGTTTCGCGCGTCTGGCCTGTAATATGCTCCGCAAGGAGTGCCACCTGTAGGCGATTTACCGATTTTCACGCTGGCATGATAAGGCAGTTAATATTTTTAAAAGCGGGAGATTTGGCTTATATTGAATACTCGATCGGCAGGTCAGGAGAGATACTAAAAATCGGATGGTTCCCGCCCAAATCGGGAGACTTGACAAGTATGTAGAAATGTCTGTGAAATGCAATACAGTGATTGGATGGTTGTTACAAATGAGGATAATTATATTGTTATAATAAAGGTAGATATCAAAGTAAGTAAAATTAGTGTGGGACCTTTATATTTGGGGCCCTGAAGCTTGAACTGATATCGGGCCCTTCGGAACCAGCTACAAAGTCTGGGTTAAACAACGTGGACTAAAGTCGCTTCTGGGACTTCTCCGGGATTAGGGGCCCTGGAATGTAAGCTTCATTAGTTTCATAGTAAATCAAACACTGAGTAAAACAGACACCATTGTAATTACATTCAAAGTCTGTACTTGACACATTTTGAAGACTCAGAGAGATGTTTAACCATAGTTGATGAATGCATAACGTCTGGTTTAAACATTTTATTACTATTATTTTTCAAATCCATTGGATTGTCTTGTGCAGAAATACGGTCGCCACCTTAATATCATATTTTTAAGACTTTAAGAGAGAAATTCATACAATGACTGGTAGATTGATGGTGCGTGTCGTATATTCCTTTTTTATTTATTTATTTTTGTTTGTATATATGTTTGTGTGTTTACTTATTTGTTTGTATATGTTGATTTTAAAAATCCTTTTGGGTTCAGTCTTGCGCAGAAATACGGATTTGGATGTACTATCTATCAGTTTGTGTATCAAATGGTAGAGTGTCAGGCTGTGAACCGGTCGGTCGTTGGATCGATCCTTGTGAGTGTTCCACAACTGGTTTATCAAAGGCCGTGGTATGTGCTGTCATGTATGTTGGACGGTGCATATAAAAGACCCCTTGCTGCTAATCGGAAAGAGTAGCCTATGTGGCGAAAGAGGGCTTCCTCTAAAACATATGTCAGAATGACCATATGATTGACGTCCAATAGCCGATGATGAAATAAAAATCAATGTGCTCCAGAGGCGTCGTTAAATAAAACAAACTTTACTTTTTATCTTTCAGTTTTGTCATTCATTTTAGTGACAAAGATTTTGGCCATTTAATGTAATTATTTACGTGCATGTACATAAGTAAATGAAATGATACATACCTGTATATTCAATTTCTCATTTTTACAAATTGTCTTCCATTCCAGAAATCAACTCTGGTGGTATATCTGAAGAGTTTGGAGTGTGGGGTCATTCAGCTCATTCAGGAGTAAATAATCCTAGAAGAAATACCTTTGCAGCAGCAACTCACGATGGTGATATAGCTAATATCCAGCCGCCACAAAATGGCGAACAGCAGCAAAACAGTTATGCTAGTAACGAGTGGACGAGTTTGGAAGAGGATCTAAATGGAGACACACATTACGCAGCTCTTTTTGTAGATGAAGACACGATAAAGACTGAAACAACCACAACCAAGGACCAGACTAGAACAACACATAAGGTAGATAACTCTGAAGTAAAGGGAGGTCATCCTGAAATAGAATCTCAGAAAAAGGTTGATCAGGAAAGAAATAAAATGGAGAAGGGAGATAACAGGATAATGATTATGAAGGGACACCAAGGGGAAATTTATAAAAATACAGAACAGGATAAAGTAAGCAGTGATGTAACAGTAGATCAAATTAACCTGAGATTTCAGGAGAGTCTGGTGGATAATGTGAAAGTTCTAACAAAAGATGAAGGTCACGCTGATGTTAAACTGTTGAAAGAAAATGTATTAAACAATGGACTGAAAATTAAACATATCTTAACGCAGCGCGTACAGTCTCACAAACAGTTCCACGAAAATACCAACCAAAACCACAAATATAAACCCATTACAAGCAAAGGACCCAAAGGAAAGATACTCACAGAAGAGACGACGATCATCAACGATATAATCTTAAATCCTAATCACGTTTTAAAACCTGACAATACTTTTCTTGGACAGCATATGAAAGCGGATGAAACAAAATCCAATACTAAGTCTCCATCAACATCCGTATCAAAAACAGACTACTATATCCAAAGAAGGATGGGATTCTTTAATCAACGACAAGAGAGTAGTGAAAGTGGAAGTGAGGAAGAAGATGTGGATACCAGAACCCCTGGTCAAGGTACTAACGATGTTAGCGTCACAAATCCACGGACAACCACTTCAGCTAATACTAACGTACCAAAACTAAATACCAATTCTCCTAGAATGGACACACACAATGTGAAAGTCAACATCCCGAAACAGCAGAATGATGCATCTATTAAAGGTTACCAGCAGACGAATTCTGAGAAGCATGGAGTTGAGACTGACTACAGAGAACCAGTTTCTCAGATGTACGTTCTGGTTAAAGACGTCAAAGAAGAAGGGCCGTGGATATTCCATACCGCCGTACAACCTTTCCCTGAAGTCTCTGATCCTCTTCCTCCACCAGCTCATGACGAGGGTGTGGCAGGACCGGAACACCAGTGGGAACTGTTTGGAGGGAACAACGTGAAGACCAGAATTAAAGAACAAGGAACGGATGCTTGGCGGTATCACCTGGAACGACAAGAATATCGTCCTGGTACAGACCGTGACAAGAATTTGGTAGACGATGGGAAGAAAAAGAATCCACATGTTGAACATGGATGGAAGGATATTTAAGTGAAATGTTAAGAAGACCTCATAACCCATATTGTTGTTTCTATGTTACGTGTGCTACATTGCATACTCATTTTTTTCTAAAATATTTATGCTATCTCAACCCCTGAAATTGCCCGCGGCTGTCTGCAATGTCGTGAAAACTGCCGCGGTGTTTTCATTCTTTCACATTTTTGCAGCGGAATAAATATATTTTTAGGGTTTATTATTTTCTTATTATTAAAAATAAAGTAAGCTTTAGACTAAAATTGCCTTGGAAAATGCTGTGAACACTATTTCTCCACAGCATTTATTTTGCCGTGGACACTTTCTTAATCGCAAGGTTTGCTATCTTATAATTCTACTAAATCACGTGATTATGACACGAAATCACGTGATTATATGAAACCACGTGATTATGATACTAAACCACATGATTATGATACTAAACCACGTGATTATGATACTAAACCACGTGCTCAGGATACAAAACCACGTGATTATGATATGAAACCACGTGATTATGACGTTATTTGTCTTCTAGTTACTAGTTGTTTCTTTAATTATTGTCCAATTTTGTAAAATAAATAAAGGAAGTAAATTTGTGTATTCTTACCTTTGTTGAATAAGTAAGAATCCTAAGGGTAGTCCATAATTTGTTATTTTTCTCCGACATTCTAAAAGTTTTATGTGGATTTTTATATGGATTGTATGACTTTAAACACTAAATGTGTAAAAAGGGATGACTAAAACAAATCGTCAATAATAAAATGTACGCATAATTTTGTACATAACAAATAGGAAATTGTTATTTTTCTCCGACATTCTAAAAGTTTTATATGGATTTTTATATGGATTGTATGACTTTAAACACTAAATGTGTAAAAAGGGATGACTAAAACAAATCGTCAATAATA
>JAULBS010116152.1:0-14600 GCA_032355785.1 Symmetromphalus regularis | reverse complement strand
AGTGAAAAAGCTCCCCTGAACCTTACTTGGGGAGTGATTTATAGCTCTCCTCTACTTTTCAAATGTGAAACCCTGTGGCTCTGGGTAAAAGAACACACACAGAGGGTACATAAAAAGCCATTTACCCCTTGTGATGCTTCTTCAACTTATGTTGAAAAGGGCATGGGTGGGTCTCAAAACTATTTAAAAAATGTCATGTATGATCCTAAATCAATTCACCAGTTATGAAGAAGTCTTGTTTTGATATTCTTCTTCACCAATCAATTTCTGATGCACTAAACATCTACAATGGGTTTCACCCTCTCCATAAATTATACAATTACCTATAGTAGCAAGTTGTCTCTTTCACTCCAATGTTTTGTTCTCATCAGTTTTAATGTAATTCTGTTTATTTGAGCAGTGTCTTAAAATTTTCTTTTTTTGACCTGATACATCAAAGATCAGGTTAGTATTGGTTGCAAACTGTCTTATTTTGTGGGAAAGGCTCCTATGCTGCTAAACAAAATAAGCTACCCATGTGGTTTCATAATTATCTTAGCACATTGATTGCCGTACACAATATTGACGGTGTCTTCCCTTTGCCACTATGAGTATACATATATAGTCTGCTTGTTCATTTAAAATTTTGTAAAGAAAACAATTTATAACAATTTTAAACAATTTGTTATTCCCATTACCAGAAAGCTTACTGATCGAGTTGCCATCACTGCTGGCAGACATTTAGTTTTTAAAATATTGATTAGTGTAATATGATTTGCAATTGCTTCATGTTGTGTTGCAAACTATGAAATTTGTGTAGTGATTCGTAATGCAATACTGAACAAAATGTTCCATGATTATTGTGTAGCATTGGTTTTACTAAAAGTATATTGTGGCAACATTTGGTACACTAGCATCTACAAGTATGCTCATAGCCAGCAGTCAATATATTAAACATAAAACCAACAAATAATAACACCAAAGTAATATCCTAACATTTACTAAATAAAGTAAACACATTTAAGTTAAAGTAACAATCAATATCTACAGAGAAATCAATTACATAAACATGTATACAAAAAAACAATCACATTTTTAGTCTAAGATCGTATCTTGAGAAAAAGTCCTGTGTTTCCATGTTCAATGTTTTTGAGTCAAATGGAATATTTTCAACACAGGCTACATGCAGCATTCAACAAATATTTCAGAAAGTCACTTGTCTTCGAAGAAGCTTGGACTAGTTTATTTATGTATTTATCTACCATATTCATTTGCTTTTGTAATAAAAATTTAAATTGTAAAGAGACTTTATGGACATCCTGTATAAGAGTATTTGTTCAAATAACCCACAGCCATACCTGCCAATGAGGGTTTTTTATTTTTGTATGGGTTGTTGCAGATAAAAAGATATATGGCATTCACATCTCAAAGTAGAGCATGCTCAACTGTGACAAAGTTTGAGCCATGGGAATGGGGGGTGGTGGGGGTGGAAATACATCCTCTACTGTTTGCATAGGAGAGGGGAGAAGACACATCACCCCACTTTTTGAACAGGAGGAATGCCTATATAATTAGCCACCCCCACTTTTTGCTTCGAAAAATTGAAATTAAAATGTAAATAATAATCTTTTCCAGTACTTCTCTTTATAAATATCAATATAATACTTAGCCATGTAGTCGTAGTGCAAATATACCGAAGTACACAGGGGGTCTATTATAATATGAAGGTTTTATCCTGAAAAGGCATTTCAAAAACCTTGGATTTTCACCAAAAATTGGGTGTGGGGGCATGTCTCCCCCACCCACCTTCCCTACCCCACCCCATGTCCCCACTTCAGGAAGCCACCCTGCACCATTTCCCCCACCCACTTCCAGGAAGCAATTGTCACCCATGGGTTGAGCAGCATATAATCAAAAAGTTTCACAAGCTGGCTCTGGAGGTTTGTTGAGAAATTACTGAAGTCATGATCACATTTTCTTTCTTTTTTTAATCCACCCTTGTTTACAAATTCATTAACTTGTTATTCCACTGTAACCGCACATATATTATCTGGAAAGAAAATTTAAAATTCCAATCTTGGTTACAGTGGAATTTCAAAAGTGGGTGCTGATAACAAAATTAAATAAATGATTCTAATCCAGGTTTATAAGCACACACATGAAAGTTTACTCAGCTCTGTTGTCATAGTGATGTCTTTGAATAAATTTTTCCATGCTGCATTCTGCTGTATTTCATCAAACCAACTTTGTATTAAGGACTGGTCTTGAAGTTTTTCAGGAATACTGAATGAAAACATACAGTGTACTTCTGTCCCATTAACATCTTGATTTAATGTACCAACAACTTTATGACATGACAGCATTTCCATGGACAGACAGTTGCTTTCAGAATCAATATCCATGTCATACCAGTAAACAACTGGGTATCCTAATAATAGTCCGAATAACATGGAAGGATTAAATTTACAATTAGGTGAGATTTTAAAAGTTTTTGTTTGTCCTGGAAAACATTTTAAATGATAAAAGATTTCATAGGTTATTTTTAACCGTTCCCTGTTAAAGATGATTTCTGGTTGAGTTAATGAACTAGATACATCTACAACAGTGAGTTTTCCTGAAAGAGATGCAAATGGCTCAGTTTGAAACACTTTCTGACCAACAATAAAGAAATCCATTTCTACACAAACAACACGTAATTCTGTCACTAAGAAACCTTTAGAATGTGCAGATGAAAGCAGTTCTAACAACTGTGTTGCTGTAACATGTCCATAATCAAACAAGAATGCTGGCTTGATTCCAAAGTTGACAACAAGTATGTCTAATGCAATTGGTAACCACTTACAACGTAACCGTTTACCAAGATGTTGATATACAAGAGGTTTCCATTTGCTGATGTCATTCATTGTCTAAAATAAAAATATCAAAATAAATGAGAACCAGCTTTAAGCCAACCTTATTAGAATGAAAATAACTTTTTCAAACAATAAATAATTAAAACAAAACACATTCTAAACATCAATTGTTAACAAATCACGTCAGAGTATTACATATAAATATACTGTATCTAATAATAAAATTCAAGCATTATTATGTTAAATCAGGTCATAGGATTTCACGGTAACAATCATTACCGGTAGCGTGTCAGTACAGTGTCGTCAAAATCACAAAACCGAAATTTTGTTACCCATGATTTTCATGTAAGCATGACTTATTTTCACAGAATCAAAAGACAGTTTCCCATGATCCAAAAGCACGGAACCAAAAGTTTTTCCCATGAAATCTGACATCCTATCGCCTGTAATATATGTGTGTAAATACATGATTACTTTTTGACCATTTCAGAAGAGTTTTAAATAGCTTCAGAGTATCCTCACAAGACTGGAAATAATTTTTTGAGATGTGCCTGTCAAAATGTCCAATATCATTCAATTTGTGCCAGACAAAAACAAAAACGTGCATGTCACCAAATTGAATTGAAATTTATAAAATTTAATATTGAAATAAATAAATATTAGTTTTAAATAATAAAGTGGGTTTTGTATTGAACACCTCATCACAGATATTTCAATTTTCAAATTTTCTTCATGTTTCAACCACATGGACGCATTTGTTTGTACCAAATTGTCACCTACCCATTTCAGCAAAGTACTCTGTATACACCCAAAAAATTTTGCAAATAAAATGTACCGCGAAAATCACAAACATGTGGATAGTCCACGAATTCAAATACATGCAAACTTATTTCCAGTTTGGCTATGAACGCCGTACTGTAAATATTTAATACATTCAACAAGTTATCAACATTTCGTACAAACGCGGATTTCAGTTTTGTTGGTTTTTACAAAGATTTATATTTGACTATTCATCAATAATTTTGAATCTGAACAGAAACTTGAGGGTACAATCAATAAATTGTACTATTTTTCCTTTTTTATTCTTTTTATTATTGAGGGATGTTGTCACGAAAATAATTCCTCGCGAAAATGTAAAATGAAAGCTCAATCACAATATGTTTTAGCCGTGAAAGTAATTGCACATATGGTACTGGAACATTGTGTTCTAACAAGCTTTTTCTCAAAAGTTGGATGGGTTGAATATGAGGTATCAACAGAACTACAAGTACTGGAAGGCTACGGTTTTGTTGAAAAACGATGTGATTTTGTTCGACATCTTGCATTCATGACCAATGACGTGACATCAGCATGCTACGATAAAGCACAGGCCTGACGTCACTTATTTTAACAGCATATCCAAATCCCATTTCACCGCTAATTCTATGTTATCAACAGATATCATTTAATGACACTGATGGAGGAAGGGACAGGTGGACATTAAACAAAAAAACATTAAAAGTTTTGGCGACTTCAAGCTAATATTGCCAGTTATTTAGGTCATTCGGAATAAGTCGGCTGATTACGGATTCAGGTTCAAAGTATTATTTATAGAGTCATCGGGCTTGATCGGGTCTATTAATAGATTTACTGAGTAAATGTAGTGGTGACTGTTCAGTTGCCGCTAGGCATATGTAAGCATGTGTATGATCTTGAAACTCCTCAAAATATACATTTTAAACGTACAGCATCGAACTGATTTTTTGTCAGACAAAATGACCGCTAATATTAAATTTGTGATTGTCAAAGCTTGACAAAATACAATTTTGTACTGGACAATGTCCGTGACGGAGCACTTATTTCCTGGCTTATCCTCAAATATCAGTTGTTTGGAAAAGAAAGGATTGGAAAGAAATGGATTGTTTGGTTTGTTAACATCTTAGCACAAAGTTTATTCAGTGATTACACTGATTAGACGTCAGACATATGGTGTTTTGCAACGTATGGTCTTTAAAGAAAACCTAAAACTCTTTCTGATTCTCATCAAGGTGTCTTTTAAGTGCACTTTCCCACAGATAGGATAGCAGTTAGCACATACCATGGTCTTTGATAAACTAGTTGTGGATCACAGGTCAGAGTCAGTGAAAGTCGTGGGCACTCACTCTGGGTTTCAAGATTAAAAATTCCATGCCTCGACTGAGATTTGATCACAGTACTATCCACTAGTCCGAAAGCTTCACCACAGCGCTACTGGGGCCGTTTCAATAACTTGAAACTGAAAGCTATTTATAGTCCTGTCCTTGTTCAGGAACCTAATGCTTTGATTATTGGTTATTGCATTAGGTTCAGCTCCCGACCCATATTATGTCTTTAAAATTTCTGGCAATTTCTGCCAACAAACGCTTCGGTTTCCGAATAAGTCACAAATACGAAACTTTTATTTCATCCGCTATCTCTGTGGAGTCATTAAAAAATAAAATAAACCAGTCACAATGTAATATATTACTATTTTTATTTACAACACACACTGCCACTCTTCCAACCTGCCAACAATCCCTCCCTTCATTTTCCATTCCTCCCCTTCCATCTCCTGAAAGTTTCGTATCTGTGACGTATATTTTCGACCGCCATATTTTTTCAAATCTGTGAACGGTTGAAGGTGAAATCAGTTGATACTGTAGGATTTACTGTGAGAAGGGATGTAATAAGCATGTAAGTTGGCAATTTTATTGTATATCTACATATTTCTTGTAATGTTTTGGTCGGAAGCTGAAGCGTTTGTAGCCAGTAAATTGCAGGGCTTTGCTCTTTAGTGGATATATGGCCCACATTGGACGGGATGCCAACCAATAATCGATAATCAATAAGCATCCCGTCCATTTTGGACTAGTTCCAATAATGTACACTAAACTGAATTTTCCACAGTGATATTAAAAACTCTGGCATCAAAACAAATAGCGACCCTCAATATTGAGAACTACGTAACCTGTTTTGGTGGATGACTAGAATGATGTGATCACTGGTACAAATTAAAACCAAAATAGCATGGAATACAACTGTAGAGTTGTAAAATGTGTCTTCACTAAAAATACACAAATAAATAATTTCAAACTGTGATTTTAATATGATTTTTTAAATAATTAAATGAAGTGTGTTAAACAAAATCTTACTTGATGAGTTGTTTGGGATCACAAACCATAAAGTTATTTAGTTACAAATTTATTTTAAATGAATCAATAAAAAATTTGTTTCTGGTAATTTTATAAACGGTAGAAACAAAAAGTCTGATTTAAAATTGTTAATTCGTGTAATTATTTTGCATTTGAATCACATTTATGAAACAATGACACTTTAAAAAAACCTATAAGAGATGCATATTTTTGGCAATGATCTGTAAAGGAACTTATGAAAATATAGCAGATGGCAATCACGTGATTTGACAATACAATGTCTGACAAGTAAATTGTTTCTATTTTATAAGTTATAGTAAAATTATGGACTTTTATACAAACGTTTAAAAAGGTATTAAGAAATATACTAATTCAGATGTGTACCAATTTCAATTGCGGACTATTGACTTGTTTTGTACTTATTTTGTCAAATCTTTTGTGTACGTGACAGCGGTTTGTTTACATTTTCTACGCTAAAACTGGTGACATCATATATCTTCCACAAAGCATATGCTTACGCCCGATCTATACACCCACCGAAACAGGTTCCTCACCGAAACAGGGCACCCAATGATACTTATCTATTTTATGAAAATAAATATAAATAGAGACTTAGCATTTTGTTGTCGTTTATTCCATTAATTGACCTTTCCGTTAACCATGCCTCACGTAAGGGAGATAACCGCAAGTTTCTAGGTTAGACAAACATTACTGTAATAACAGATCAGATACATGGACGAGGTGCGTAATTTAGTAACTGCTTGATCTACCATCAAACTTTTCTTTGGAATTTTTGACTGAAACGAAACTCTTCTGTTGGGTACACTTCGTTGACAAAATGCTGAATGTTGAAATTTAGAAATTAAAGTGCATGTTGTGTTGGGGCCGCCAGGTTGTATAGAGACAGAAAAATTGAAATTAAAACGCATTAGACTGTTGTAGAGGGATTATCATCTTACAACAGTTTTGTTTTCCAAAAATCTTGAATTTTCAAAACAAATTAAAGGGGGGGTGGGGGGTCTCTGCCTACACTCCGGTTCCATATCCACCCCCACTTCCAGGAAGCGAACATGTATATAAATATAGATTTTATATTAAAAGTATTAATATTAACTCATTCATGTTTCAACATTAATTGTGAAATGGGTTTGGAGCATGTGTGGAGGTGGGTGATAACATTTTTGTTTGCTTGTTATGTATGGGCCGAAAAATTGAAATTAAAATTCATTACACTGTTGTAGAGGGGTTATCATCCAACAATAGCTGTGTTAATGTTATTAATAATAACTCATTAATGATTCAACATAAATTGTTAAATGGGTTTGAGGCGGGTGTGTGTGGAAGTTGGTGTAAGGTATTTGTTTGCATATTGTGTAGGACAATTTCAACACTTACCTTTGTACAGACATATCTGTTTGAGTTGATCTTTGACTACCCCCAACTGGTTAGGGTTAGTTTTTGGGTTAACAACTTTATGAATACACGTGAAAAACTTATAAAGCCATATTATTACTAAAAAAACACACACAAAATACAAAACAAGAAAAACACAAAAATTTAAAGAACTGTTTAATTGTAAAAACATTGGCACCCATAGTAAAATCTCAAAATTAATTACTAAAATTACAAGCAAACTCAGTAAACCATAATTACATATCTCAAATATCATTAACTGCTATGTGAAATATATATAATACAAATATATTTTTAACTGTATGGTGTCATGCTTTTGTCACATGTGCCTTCTTTAAAATTTGTCTTTTAGTAGTAGTGTCTATTTTTGAATTATATTTGTGTATATATTCTATGAAGAACTGTTGTCATACTGTCATTATGAATAAAAAAATTTTTTTTTGTAAATGCCTGAATGTATTTAATAAAGTTAAAGATAAGAAGGACAGTGGGACTACATCTCATAACTACATCTGTTCACCATCGCTGTGCTTTAGCACACAACAATTAATTCAGTAATAATAAAAACAATACAAAATAATACAAAAGCCTTTGTTTGTCTTAAGGTAATGGCCAACGATCAGTGTAGCATGCGCTAATAATTAAAGTGGAAAATTCATTAGTCAAGACTGGCTGTCAATCACGTCTGGTGGAGATGTCAATTGTACACATTCTAATCCTAAAATCCACACTAAAGTTCAACTGTTATGTAAATGTTTATGAGTGCAGATCGTTTCATAAAGTCTGCCATGTTTAAAAGTTGATCAAAATGAGTTTCCCGTTGTATCGTGCCATCCTTTTTTTTTCATTGAGAAAGTGTCAAAGTTATAATGTCTCATGACTTTTTTATGGACTTCTGTGATCATAAACAAGCAGACAACAGATTGCAAGTTCTTGTTATGTGAAATGGACATTTTCAGTGGATACGAGGGCACTTTTTGGAAACATGGTATTTCGACTAGAACCAAAAGGCGCCATTTTTATTAATTTTAATACATATTAATAAAAAGTATTAGTACCTACTAGAAACTTGGACATTTTGATAGATTGTAGTATGTTCGTGAACAGAGTGACTTCAGTGTTTATTTCCTAAAAATACACTTCCAAATGATGATGTCAGGCACGACGAAATGCTCAATATGTAAATGCTGCAATACAATGGAACCTGCAATACAATAAGAAGGGATTTTCAGTGATTTCTATCATGTATCTGATTATGATTAAATTACTTCTCAAGCAACACCCTTTTATTCTTTAAACTTTTTCATTACATTTTAGAATTCATCCATCTTGTCATTCTAATAGAAAACAGCAGTCATCTGATGTACTATCTGCCCCTCAAGAACACATGGATGCATTTTCAATGGATGGAATGTTTGGCAGAACTATGTCCCAGGTTTTGCAACCATCACAGGTGCAAAACAAACTTAACAGAACAGTAGGCCTACCTAGAAAGTTTAAGGTTCCTTGTGTGAATGATACATCCTTTGATGATTTCTCAGTAGATTCACTGAAGAATTTTTCATTGTCACAAGCTCTCTTACATACAAAAAAGACAACCACAGGTATTTGTTAAGAAGAAATCTTTTTCAGAGCCAGACACTGTCATCTTTGTTTTTTGATAATGGAAATATCTACAATTAATGAGCCCGACTGGGTGTCCATGCTTAGGAAATAGCATGTCTTCCAGTTTTAAACATAATGATAATGTTTATGATCATAACTGAAACAGAATTCATAAACATTTCTATTTATTTAATTTAAAAAATGTAAAAGAATGTGTTAGTGACAAAATGTTAGAAGGTATTTTACCAAAATAAAAAATAAAAATCCACCAAAGTCTGCAACTTACATCATTTTGAACTTTTTTAATGAATATTTACCAAATAATCCTTATAATAATAATCTTTGTATAATGTGTTAATATTATACTTTAAATATGAAGAAAAAATTTCATTCAATATTTAGTGTTATTATTAGAAAAATTGAGGATGTTAAAATGAAAATATAATAATTTGTGTTTGCAGACAATATAGACAATCATAGAAAGGGCATTAAGAGGAAGAGTAGGTATGGTTACTTTTGTTTGTTCATTTGTTAGAACATTTTGAATTGTGTCCTGTAAATAATAATATTACCCTTTGCAATTGTCATATTTAGATGGATAAAAATAGAATAGCCTGTGTTTTTGACTTGAATGCATACTTTGATGCCACTCCAAGGGTGTAGTCATTAAAAAATAATAATAATGAAAATGCAAATTAAAAAAACCCAGGAAACATGGATACAAAGCCTTCTTCAAACCACTAGATATTCTTTGTACTTTTTTTATTACACCTCCATTCTTTCAAGCTAATTATGATACTAGCAAACTAGAATGGGCCAAATATCATGTGCAAGATTTATGGGAAAATAATTATGTTCCTAGATAGATTAGATGTTTTATTACTTTGCTGGTTTACAATGCATTATTATATTTTTTTTTTCAGCCCTGGAGATAATGATGCTTTTATTCATCTTCAATCCAAAAATTATAAAGATACAGGAAGTCAATTTTGTGTTTCTCCCACAGTGACAATTGATCAATTTGATGGAAGTCAAGCAACTACCAATAGCAGTATCACTGACATAACTGATGCAGAGACACCTTCCCATTATGAAATTAAACAAAACAAAATGTGTTGTGAACATGTTCAGAGACGTTTATTTAATACTCCAAAAAACAAAGTTAATAACATCAATGTAAATGAAAATTATTCTCAAGCATTTAGTTCACTCAAAGAAAGAAAAGACAAATCACAGAATTCAGAAGTTTATGACTGTTTGACAAAAGGAGTAACAGATTCACTGTACACCCCTGCACCTCTCTGTTTTACTGGTTTGTAATTGCATTAACATTACTATTTTTTGTAGAATGATTTTTATGTATTTTGGATTTACAAGTGAAGTTAATTTCTTACAGTATACTGAACCATCCCATTCTACTGCAGTTTATCTCCAAAGATATAATGGTGGCCCTCCAATTTTAATCAGAGACACCAGTTTTCTTTCTCATATGAAATTAAATTCAGCCCATGTTTTATAATACACTGACTGAAATAAAATGCATTGTTTCATAATTATGAATATCATGTAGAATTTGCTTACTGAATACATGTATACTTTTTCGGAATCTTATATTTATTATAAGCATAATTTTCATCAATATTTCCATAAATGTCCACATCTTTTGGTTTCTTTATTTACATTTTATCTTTCAGGACAAAAGAATGTGCAACACAAATTACGATCAGTGGATGAAATCCGTATCCTTTTTAGCCTGAAACAATTTTTTTCTTTTAACATTATTTCACATGTATTGACAAGTTAATAATTAAAAAATATTATTGTTTCCTTGATAAATGTTAAGCTATCAGATTCAGAGAAGTTTTTGATTTCCCTTATTTCAACATGATTCAGTCAATGGTGTTTGATGAGGTAAACATCTTTTCTTAGAAGTTACAACTTGATAAATAAAGGATAATAAACAAGCACTTCTTATTGTATGAGCCTTATGTGTTATTTAAATTTAAAAATATAATTATATCTTTCATTGACAAAATAAGCTAAAATATTTAGGAGATTAATGTGTATGTAAGTGAGTGTATATGTTACAATATCTCACCATAATAATATTGTGGAATCTATGGTATCTATATAAATTATATAATCATATAATATACATTTTGTTTCTTTTTGAGATTAATATTTATATTACAATGTATATTGTATTATGTTTGAGTCATGTTACAAGTAAATAATCAAATAATTTAATTATCTCACTATTGTTTTGTAAGTACTAGTTGTGACCATTAATTACTTCAGAGATTCAGTAATTGCAATTCACCACATATCTTTGATGATCAAACAAAGTATTTATACTTTAAGTCATGTTGCAAGTAAATGGTCACAGCATTTCATTAACTCTAAATTGTTTTGTTGAGTACTTGTGGTGACATTGAATTTATCGAAACTAATCAAATGCATACATTTATATAAATTAAACAATAATTATCAATATTTCATATATTTACACTTATATTTTAAAATGGGGGGATTTTGACATGGGGATATTGTCTGGGTGGGGAGGTTTGATATTGTCCTAGAACTATTAATTTGTATATCTGCTCCAGAAGTATAACATTGTATTATTATTTACTGAATTGTAATATTTAATTTTGTCAAACGGATAAGTAAATTTCAGGTTTTTAAAAATTGTTTATCTGTTTAGGTATTTTATACTGACAAGCCTGTCGTTGTTGCAGCTCCAACAGGAGCAGGGAAAACTGTCATTTTTGAATTGGCCATTATTAGATTACTAACAAGTCTGCATGATTCAAGAAGTAATTTGAAGATTGTGTATAGTAAGAAATCTGTCTTTTATACTTTACATTCTTATGGGGTGCCAAGTGTAAAAAAAATATTTAAGCCTTTTTCTTCACATTTAATTTATATATGTGTTTATATAATAAATAAAAAAATATGTACCAAATATTTATTAAATAAATAAAATATTTATTAAATCTCTGGCTAAATGACATTTAGATTTAAATCATGCTAACACTTATTTATTAAATATCTACAATATTTATTAAATAAATATTTATTTTTTAATTAAATCTCTGCAATATTTATTAAATATTTGTAACATATATTAAATATCTTCAACATTATTATATTAAATGACATTTAGCTAAATCATATATATTATATTGTATTTAACTAAATCTTATATATTATATCGTATTTAGTTAAATCTTATTTAGATCCTCTCTGGTATAATATGTATAAGCACCGCCCAGTCCTGTACAGCGCCGTCACGCTCTACTCATGTAATACCATATGCACCATATCCATGTACTGCGGGGTTGGACTGGGTGGGGCTTATAATATGATTATACACGAGAGGGGATAAATACGATTTAGCTATATACGATATATGTGATTTAGCTAAATCGTATTTAGCCCCTCTCATGTATAATCATATTATATCGTATTTATTTCCTCTCGTGTATAGATAAGCCCTGTCCAGTCCTGCCCCGCAATACATACATTATGGTGTGCGCATAGCGTGACTGCGCTGCACAGATAATACATGAGAGGGGCTAAATACGATTTAGCTAAATGGGATATAATATATATAAATTAATACATGTTACAAATATTGAATAAATATTGCAGAGATTTAATTATTTATTAAATAAGTGTCAGCATGATTTAAAGCCAAATGTCATTTAGCTAAATTATTTTTTATCTAAATGACATTTATTATATGTTGAAAATATTTAATATATGTTGGAAATATTTAATATATATTGCAGAGATTTAATGAATTATTTATTTATTTAATAAATATTTGAGACATATTTTTTTAAATTATATAAATACATATATAAATTAGAAGTGCAGAAAAGGGGGTTAAAATAGATTAAATAATTTGTTTTACACTTGGCACCTTATATAATATATCATATCTCGCAAAACCAATTTGTGGAATAGGGTTTCTTTTTCTTTCTTTTTTAAATTAATGTTTTCTTTCTTTTTTAAATTGATGTTTTCTTTCTTTTTGAGTGGTGGGAGTGGAGGAGGCACCTACTAAAACAATTGATTAGCAGACGTATTAAGCAATCTATTTTTGGATAAAATGTTTTTCTATTTACCTATTTGTCCATGTGATGTACAAATAAATTATCTTATTTGTTTGTTAACTAGTGCTTACTGACTTAATGCTATATAAAATGCTCATAAAAACAAGACTCCACACCTAATCTCAACTTAGCCGTAGATCGGTCCATATAAATGAAACAGAGTTGATGTAATGCCTAATGGAGATGCAATTACAATTATTTATTTCCTATATATATGAATGCTATAAAGTTGAAAAGACTCACACTTGAATACGTGTAAAAATTACCGAACGTTTGATATCCAATATAATAGCCGATGATTGACAAATCAATGTGCTCAAGTGGTGTCGTTAAACATAAATAAATAAACAAACAAACAAACAAACAAACAAAAATAAAGTAGAAAAAACAAGTGTGTATAAAATTTAACATACTATAAATGCATACATAATTGTAAAAGGATAAACATATAAGTTATTTCTTTCTTTCTTTTCTTTATTCTAGACATTACCGTAGTGCAGTGTTGTACTTTCGTCCTTGAAGAAGGTCATGTGACCGAAAATTTGGGAAATAAGAGGGATATTTTGTATTTTAATTAACATTTTTTCCCTTTGGAATATATTAATATGTTACTTTATGTATTGTTTTGAAGAACACTAACATTATTATTTTAGTTAAAAATACACGACGGTTTAACAAAAATATCTAATTTGACCGTTCGAAAATAATGATCCATGAATATCACTAAATTATATCAATGTTTATGATGTATATAAATTAGCTTTTATAATACGGAGCACTACAGTAGCGCTACTGTATTGACAGGTCGAACTAGGCGATAAATGTTTGGCGTGTCTACGTGGTTGTTCTCTGAAAGTTCACCTAAAGTTATGCCTTTGACCATCTTGTCAACAACGTACAATTCTACAAAACATTGACACAGATTTTGCATTAATGATGGCTTTTCTTAACAAAAGTTCAACACTAAAAACACTATGGCGAATGAAAGATATTGCCAAATTCGAGAGAATTGTTTGTCAGTTGAGAATACAGACTCCAGTGGCACTGACGAACACACGAACGTGCTCAGGGGAAACCTCAACACTGGGTATGTCATGTCAACAAGATTTTTTTTTTAAATATTAAATTAACGTTATGTCCGATGGTGTTTGTTGCTGTCTTAAAAAATCCCGACTAAAATAGTTTAATATAGAGGTCGATAATTCTGTATTTTTCATAAATACATTCACCTTTAATTTGTATCAAATTCCTGATAATACGTATCCCCGTCATCACGGTCATGCCAGATTGCGTCCAATTAACAGGAACTGGCTAGTACACTTAACGACATCAATGTTTACGTTGTTGAATTTAGTAATGCAATCAATAACAAAATTATTTCTAGCTCACCTGTATTTTGCGAGTAAAACAATTTCTAATGTGTTGTCAAATGTTATAATTAATTTGCTAGTGCCAAATTGCGTCCCATTCTTGCGACTATC
>JAULBS010116151.1:0-29650 GCA_032355785.1 Symmetromphalus regularis | reverse complement strand
TAATCTATATATTACAGTAAATAAGTATGGATTTAAAATAAAATAATGTTCTATATATTACAGTAAATGAGCATGGAAATGAAATAATCTATATATTACAGTAAATAAGTATGGATTTAAAATAAAATAATGTTCTATATATTACAGTAAATGAGCATGGATATGAAATAATCTATATATTACAGTAAATGAGCATGGATATGAAATAATCTAGATATTACAGTAAATGAGCATGGATATGAAATTATATATTACAGTAAATGAGCATGGATATGAAATAATCTATATGTTACAGTAAATGAGCATGGATATGAAATAATCTATATATTACGGTAAATGAGCATGGATATGAAATAATCTATACAGTATATTACTGTAAATCGGCACTGAGATAAGTGAGCAGTAACTGATTCATTTTGTATGTGTTGCCTGAAACGATGTTAATTATCTTAATTCTTTTATTACTTAACCATCCAGAAATCATTTAAGGTTAAAAGATTCTGTGGAAAAGTCAGATGTGAGATGAGGCCTGGAATTGAGAACATTTCAATGTGTTGACTCAGCTGTGGGTCAAACTGTTAAATATGTGGTTGATTACCGAAATTGCAAATTAAATTTATTTCTCTCCTTCAATTTGCATTTCATAGCTCTAACTTCCTTTTATTGGTTGTAAATACTGTTTACAATATTCAGCCTTGTTTTTACCCTTTCTGTTTGTTCACCCATTTCTCTACATAATGAAGCCTGAAAAATAAAAATAGTACAAAAGCTTTTGTTATGGATGGCAAGATTATGCAAAGTATGAGAAGTTATGGCGACAAATTGAAAAAGCATTGGTGCAATAAATATCAAGGATTTCTATTTTAAATTGTAAATGGCTTATTTTCTTTACAGAAAGCTTTCATAATGAAAGTTGTTTCAGTTGATATCCTCATTATTATGACATCGCTGTACTGGCTTCCTGTCGGACATTGCTGTAATTATTTCTAAAGTAAATGGACGAGTGAATGCTTTTCTGTAATTTGCTATCAAATGATTTGTACACATTGTCAGTGAGCTAAGGAGAATTGGATGTGACTGGCAAGCAGTGAGGTTGAGCTCATGCTGGGATTGTGAGAACCAACTTTTCAGTCATTCACATCAAAACACAAAACAATTAATGGTAGATAAATTTGAAATGTGTTTTGCATATTATTTAATTTTAATGCAGTTATGACACCAGAATTAATGGTAGATAAATATGAAATGAGTTTTGCATATTATTTAATTTTAATGCAGTTGAGACACCAGGATTAATGGTAGATGAATATGAAAAAATGTTTTGCATATTATTTAATTATGATGCAGTTTCGACACATAACAATTAATGGTAAATTAATATGAAATGTGTTATAAATGTTATCTAATTTTATTGGTTATGACAGTTAATGGTAAATTAATATGAAATGTGTTTAACATATTTAGTTTTAATGACTATAACACATAACAATTAATGGTAAATTCATATAAAATGTGTTTTGAATATTATTTAATTTTAGTGCAGTAATGACACATAACAATTAATGGTAAATTAATGTGAATACTATGAAATACGTTTTGAATATTATTTAATTTTAATGCATATAACAAATGTCAGTTAATGGTAAATTAATATAAAATGTGTTTTGTATATTTAATTTTAATACATTTATGACACATTACAATGGTAAATTAATATGAAATGTGTTTTGTATATTATTTAATTTTAATACATTTATGACACATGACAATGGTAAATTAATATGAAATGTGTTTTGTATATTATTTAATTTTAATACAGTTATGACACGTAACAGTTGTAAATTAATATGAAATGTGTTTTGTATATTATTTAATTGTAATACATGTATGACACATGGCAATGGTAAATTGATATGAAATGGGTTTTGCATAATATTATTTAATTGTAATGCAGTTATGACACATCAAAATTAATAGTAAATGAAATATATTTCTCATAGTATTCAACAAATATAAGTTAATGATAATCAAATATGAAATGTGAGTTATTATTTAATTCTAATGCAGTTATGACACATCAAAATTAATGTTAAATGAATACAAAATGCCTTTTTTATTTAGTTCTAATGTTCTGACACCAAAATTAATGGCAAATGAATATGAAATAGGTGTTTATAATTATTTAATTTGAATGGAACTACGACACATCAAACTGAGTCTTAGTAGTCTAGTTGTAGGACATCAGTATTCCAAATCACTGTAAAGAGGGGATCTTGAATATCGTAAACTATATACAACGTCGATAATAAATAATATAATAAATATTACTATGGTAAAAATTACAAACTCTGAATAATTAAAAATAATAAATTAAGGCTTATAAATATGTCAGTTTAGTTCACATTTACTATAATGTCATTTGTAAGGTAAAAGTTATGTCTTGTTGGAATTATTTTTATATTTAATAGGAAAATATTAAATCCCTTTTTATATGTTTATTTTAATTTTAATTTTATTTTATTTTATTAGTGACAGGTTTGTCTGTAAATCAACTTCATTTCTGCTGCATTAACATGAACAGTTTGACTAGAATAATGGTAACCTTGTCAACCAATTGATTTGTTTACCCAACACTCTGAGTATTTACCCTGTGTTGAGTTTCAATTCAGGGCCAGAGCCAGCCAGTGGGGAAAGGAAGCAGTTACTTCCTAGTTATTTAACAAATATTTTTATATACTAGTATATAAAATGACTTTTACAAGTACCAGAATGTGGGCATGCTTAGAGGTGCCAGGTAACCACCATTACATATTTCCGCCTGGTATTTAAAATAAATTTCAGATTTTTGTCTGACACTAATATTTAATTTATTTTATTTAACAGCTCACAAATTTGCAAAATAATTTTAACTGGAAATAATGGTAAAGTTAAATTAATTCAAATGCATGTAACAGCATGTGCAGTTTTAAAAACATTCTAGAGGATAATGCCTTCAGACACTTAAATCTGGGCAATGAAATTTTCTATTTCAGTGGCCCAACCTTGCTTTAGCTAGCCCAAATAGCAAACATTCATATTTCCTGTGTTAAGTGAAGTGTTTTGTTTCAAGTAGAGGAAAACGTATATTGAATTTTGAAATAAGATTATGAAAATCAATATGCTTCACTAAAACGACACTCAGTTCTGTCTTGAATAACCACTTCTAGACAGCAAAGATACATAGAAACATGCTAAATTCTGAATAATAACAAATTTCCAAAATTAAAGGATACTGATAGAATTTTGGATCTATAAATATATAAATTCGAAAACTGCTGTATGATATTTTGTTCTGTCTTAACATTAATTTGTAATTAAATATTAAGAAACAATAATTTTATGACATTTCATCTTATGTTTTGGAATACTATTCATTTAATCAATTTGCCCTCAAGTATGTACAGGTACCTTAAACACCATCACATGATGTATCTATAGTACCTTTGTTTTTTTTCTCTTCACAGCAATTGTTTTTCAGAAAAAAATAAAGTCAAAATTTCATTAATTTCTTTAATGACTTTTCATTTAATTGATTGTACAGGTAATATTTAAATTACACAAACCTGTATTACTGGTATATATATCTGCATATTCACAAAAGTAACTTTTTAACTAAATATTTAGAAATAATCTTGTCAAAATTTCATTAATTTCTTTAATGACTTCATTTAATTGATTGTACAGGTAACATTTTAATTTCGTAAATCTATATCATTGGTACATGTATCTGCATATTCACAAGAGTATCTAAATCTTTAGAAATAATCAAAGTCAAAATTTCATTTAATTGATTGTACAGGTAACATTTAAATAACACTGATACATGTATCTGCATATTCACAAAAGTAAATTTTAACTAAATATTTAGAAATAATCATTTTATCAGATTTCATCTCATCTTATTGAAGACTGTGTTCATTCAATTTCCTTTTGAAAATCACTGATATTTTGTTTAGGTTGTGAATGTTTTTATACTTCTCTCTGCCATTCGTTGTGCAGGTAGGCAGAACGACTCAGCAGTTCAGCTATGAGGTTTTTGTGCATGCTACTTCCTTTGTCTGTGATCGTGAAAGCTCCTGAGTTAATGCTCAGCCCGAGATTTCATTATGATGTCTGCAGATAATTGTGGCGTATTGTCTTGTTTTTCCAGCCCATAGGTCAGCATGAAAGGCATGCAGCAGATGAAAGGCAACTCGTTTCATCACCGTTTCAGCCTCATTGATGACAATATTTTGATTTCGTATGCTTCTGTCAATACGCATTGTTAAACTGAATACAAGCTTGTCCCTCTTAATTGGTCATTATATAGCTAGCAGTGGTTTTGTCTTTATCATTTTGTATGCGATCGTCTTCAGTATTCATCGTGGGCAGCCAGGTTGTAAGACAAAAGGTGTGAAACAATTAGTTTTCAACAAGTCTGTTAGGGTTTGTCAGCAGCAATGCGTTTATGTTTTCATTCCATTATTCTATTGTTGCTTGAAGGAAATTCATTTTTATTTATATCATAGAAAGGCCATTTCAATATAAATAATTGAATTTTTTGTTTAATCTTGGCAGGTACTTTATTGGCAGAAAAGATAACTTTTCAACAAGTCTGTTTTTCTTTTGAAAGTAAAAGTTCATTTTCATTTTGTTAATGAAAAACTGTTTTATTTGTATGATAAAATGGTTTATTTTCATAAAACATAAGCATATACTAATAATTAGTTCTAGGGTATAAAATAAGTTTCAAAAATTCTACATAAACATTTGCATAGTTTCAGCATCAGTGGCACATCAAAACACCAGTGTTGAAGTATAAGTGCCTGAAGGTTGACTTTTAATTTTTTTGCACTTATTAACTTTTGTTGTCATTTAATTGCTATGGTAACAAAAATGTCTAATAAAAAGTGTGAAAAACAGCTTTAAAAAAAAGGTGGGTTTTAAAAATGTTATGGGACAAAATGATAGAAATAAGCAAACTAGTAGAAAATGCATAGGTTACAAATAAATTGACAATTTTCATCTACATTGAACATATATTATAATTCCTTAATAGAATATCCCAACAAACTGTGTTATATTTTCGGTATGTGACTGTATTAATTAATAATTTGTACACATTTGAATGTTGGTGCACTAATAAGCAGATAAATACATGCACTGAAACAAAGAGCTTTATGAGATGAGGTTGAGACTTGAATGTGACCATTCATTGATTGGATATGAGTATTGAGTTGGGACGTACGCTAAGCAATGATGGAGTGTTTATTGGTGGCCGGTTCCCACACTCTGGTCCTGTGTGTAGACATTGATTTCTCGTGGACGGCGGCTTGTCTTTTTCAATCTCTGCTCAAGTGTCTCTTTTCTAGGGTCATTGTCATATCTTTTGATTCAGTTTTCTGTACTTGATAACATTTGAAATTGCCAGTACAGCCCTCTTGAATGTATTGTTAATTTAGCTGATCAATCTGTGCATGTATGTCTGGATTTTATTATCTTTCACAAACTTTTTTCTTTCAAAAAAAATGCCCATACCGTTTCAGGTTTTGAGTATGTTAATTGTTTTTTTGTATAAAATGTATGTCCTAATTATTATTAATGAAAACGAAAATTTATTTATCACAGTTATATAAATGTATTTGGTTGTCAGGTAGCGTCTTTGTTGTGATGGCCACCTCATTAAAATATGCATGCAAGCTTAAATTACTATTTCACCCCCAGGTGATATGCCTTGAACCTTTCAGTGTATCTGATTAATTATTTCCCATTCCAGCAAGTGGTCCAAAGCTGTTAAATTAATGGTTGTCTTGTCTGTGTACATAGTTAAATGCTTTGATAACAGACTGATACAATTCAATAAACATTTTAATTCTTCATTATAACAAGATTGATTACATATCATACAAATAGTTCAGTTTTACTTTAACTATTAACTGTAGTGTATTAGTGGCATGTTATTCAGTTATCTCTGTATAATCTTTTCATTGTACAAAACAAAACTGTTACATTCAAAAACATACCTGTGCATGTCAAGAGTAAGGAATGTTTAGGAAAAAGATCATTACTCATAGATTTCCCAAAAAGTTAGCAAAACAAAAAAAACTGATTTCTAACATCATACCAGAAAAGTGACAATGGGAATTGAACTCTTCTACAACACTATTTACCATTCCAACCAGTGGTCCACAATTGGTTCATCAAACACCATGGTATGTGCTGTCCTGTATGTGGGACAGAGCATATAAAAGACCCCTTGCTGCTTATAGGAAAGAGTAGTTTATGTAGCAGCAATGGGTTTTCTCCAAATAAATATTTCAGAATGGCCATATGATTGACGTCCAATAGCTGATGATAAGATAAAAATCAATGCGCTCTTGAGGCGTCATTAAATGAAACAAATGTTTCTTTCTTCTACATAAAGGTCTCATTACAGACAAGAGAAACATTATTGCACCAACTATACTGGTAAACTATCTGAAGTATATCATAGTAGCTCAGACCATTATGCAAAAGAAGATATTTTATTTTTAACAGAGATTTTATCATTTTCATTCTCCCTCATTGTCACATAATTATTATATGAAAAAGCTTTTATGCATTTGCAGCTTTTTCTTGTTAATTTTTTTTAAGTTGTTGAAAAAAACTCCACATTTTTCATAAATTAGAATTGAAATTCTTCTATAAAAACCACTGGTTACTTTTTGTAATGAAGTTTATGAAGCCATGACTGCATTCACTGTTTACTGTCATCATTTTCAATTCCATCAAGAAATCAAAAATTTTCAAAAAATTAAAAATCAATGATTTCTCGTAAATTAGAATTGAAATTCTTCCACAAAGCCACTGGTTTGTAGTAGAGGTTGTTTATGAAGCCGACACTGCAGCCACGCTAAATTTTCCTTATTAACAACTGATTAAAAGTTGTTGCTAATGTACACATGCCATCCTTTCAAGATTTTCTTTTGATCAGTTAAAATGCTGCAGTGTTGCAAGCACTGTGTTGTGGCAAAGATCAATAAGATTTCAACATCCGAGAGTCTGTGAGTTAGTTACCTGAGAGCCTCTAGACTAATCCAGGTGATTCATTTCTTTGATGCTATTGTCCCCGCACAATCTTCTAACGTGATGACAACAATCTCACCATTTACTACAGAGCATCTGCACTGCATTGATTTTTGATTTAAGGAACATTAGAAAGATGGACGTGGAGCTTGATTAGTACAAGAGGTTAAAAATTACAAGATTATTGACAATCACAGTTTTTCTCACCAAATTAGTCTCTGAGAAAAATGGTTTTACTCACATCTGGCATTACTTTATTAATTTTGCCGTGTGCCAACACTTGCAAAACATAAAAAAACTTCCATCTTTACTTTCACTAATGGATGAGATTCATTTAAGATGGTATTGCTTGAAAGATTTTTTTGTTAGTCGAGATACTTATTTCAAAAGTATTCAGTTTTTACCATATTTCTGTTCTATATTTTCTATATAAGTTAATATTTCCTGTTAAGAACAAGGTATAAAAAATTGGCAGGATGTGAAAATAGCAGTTTTTGTGCAAGATGCTTGAATGTTATTGAATTTCTCTAATATTATTTTTTTTGTTTTCGTGTGGAACATCCAAAAAGGTCCCACCTACTTTGATTATTGTCATTTAGGATTCCTCAGCAATATGATAGTCTGATTTTGTTTTACTGACTCCACCATTGCACATTATTAATCTTCAGCTATTGGATGTCAAATATTTGGTAATTTTGATATGTAGTCAAAGGGTCAGCCAGCATTCAACAGGTTTTAAACCATTGTCTTCAGCAATGCTGATAAGGTTGAATACCCCAAGACCTTAACAATGGAGTAGAACAATTTAGTAAGAGTCCCAACTTTTTTGGCATTGGTTTAATGACAGGGAGAGAAATTAACACTTGCCCGAGGTGAGTAAAAATCGCTGGGGGCGAGTAAATCCTTTCTGACACTAGTCCCTCAGGCCAACTAGGATCAACCCAACCTTAAAATTAAAATGGGGGGACTAGTGGTTTCTCATGAGGATGAGTAACTTTTTAAGGCTACTAGTCCCCCAGGCGAGTGAAAATAATTTCTTAATTTCTACCCATGAATGACTATGTGTTAGTCCTGTAGACCCAAATAATCATTCACATGTATGAATGTGTGATAATGCTATACCTTCCAAGGGTACATAACTATTTTTCATTCTTACCAAATATTTGTTAAACAACTGAACTCTCCCTCTCCCCACTCTACTCCACCAAGAACATAAAATGAACATTGGCTATTAGTCTCTTCTAACAGTGGCTGTGGTATGCTATACTGTATTTGGGAATTTGTATATAAAAACATTTCTTTCTACTTAGAAAGGAGTAACCTATGTGGTAGCAAACTGAATGTGCTGAAATTTATATTCCAAACATGGAATTACAATTAATAAGTAATTTTACTAGTAAAGAAAACTGTTATAGCCAAAAAACATATTGCACTGTTGAGTTTCTTGGATGATTGCCTTCAAAATAATTAAAATATATTTTACCGGTAATCACTGTTTTTAATTATTTTAGCATCTTTCTATTTTATTATATTATTAAAAAAATGGTACAAAAATATTCTTTTGTTTGATGTTACATATTAGTAAAAAAAAATTAATCATTGTTATAAAGTTGTCTTTACTGAAAATAAGTTCTTCAGCGAATGACATTCATTCATTTTAGCTTCATATTAGCATGGGTCGAACTTTGGTGTTTGGAGGGTACAGAGATTATTGTCTTGGATTCCTAGGAATGTAGAAGGCACCAAGGCAATTTTGGATACATCAGGGGCACAATGGCAAATGTGAGTTAGATAATGCAAGTGAGAAAAGAGAGCTTGGCAATATTTGCCTTCGTTAGAAGTGAAACTGGGCATTGCAGCAAAAGGACAAGGTGGCATGGCAAATGCCTCAATGCCGTGGTGAAATTCGAACCCAGCATTAGTCATTTATACTAAACAATGGTTTAATGTTTGGAATTGTTTTGTTTTACAGAAACTGTAACATGTTTGACAACAAGAAGGATGATGACTCAACTCAGCTCATCCAGACCTTTGAAGTCACAGAACTGGTGGGCATCGTGTCACTACTGTACGGGATGTTGCTGCATTCTGGGGCACCAAGTCGAGGGGAAGTGGCCCCACCTGAGTTACCTCAGCACAGTCTGACTGTGACATTGACAGGATTGCGCATGCTCAACAACATGGCCATGTTGGATCTCAGTATGCTCCAGGTACTGTGCATATCTCAGTGTGACAGATTGTGAGAGAAACTGTTAGTATCTAGATATCATCACAAAACAGGTAGATGAATCCTTGATATATGATTTTGTATCAGGGACTCACTAATTCTAAAAACAAAAGCAATACTTTTGAATATGGATTTCATAAAATTTTACTTACTGTTTGACTTGATCTAAAATGGCTAAAGAACCCTGAGTGTTTCACTGACTGTTGATATTTCAAGAAGTCATGGGTATTGTGAGGAACTCTAGGTATTTTGAGGAATTCTGGATGTATTAAGGACCCGCAGGTATTTTAAGGTTTGATCTTTGCTAAAAATATTCAAAGGTTTTTAATTAAAAGAAATAAAATGGATTTATTAAAATTTCTAAATTGGTGAAATCTGTAGCAAAAATGTGTTAATCTGGTATCGAAAGAAATTTGAATGATGAATATGACCTGTTATTGTGGAACCAGCTGCAAACTGAATTATAGGCTAAGCCCTACATTTAGTTTATTGTAAAACTACCAAAATTTATACTATTGCAGTAATGTCTATACCATGTTGTGCAAACTAACATTCATACCAAAGACTCACATTTGTCTTCATTTGTCGTAAATGTGTTAGTGTGGATTGCTACTTTGATTCCTGCATTTCTCTATAATACAAATATGTGTAAAATGTTGGCTCCTCCCAGTTACATCGATGCTTTCACCAACATCAGGTAGCAAAACTGAAGCTGTTTTGTTTCGGAAGAAAACATAATGAAGTGGAATCTCCACCCTCCCAACAGACTCGAGGTTAGCTGACCTGAAGGTCTCTCCCTCGATACCCACAACAAAGGGTGGTAAGCGGTATTCCGGCTTCACCCCATGTCTGTAATGATTTTTTACTGTTTATCTGCAATATTGCTCCCAGCTGCAGGATTGGAAAGAAACAAGTTGGGCTATTGTTTTGCAGGTTTGTCCCAACAGTCTGTGATTGCACTGGGGGGCTGAACTGTACCCACTGCTCCTGTGACTTACACCACTAGGAAGTGCAGCTAACACGTGAAGCCACACATGGGGGTGATTTCCACTACTGTGAGGCCCAACAGGTGGTTCCTGTCACACTCCCCTCTGTGTGCTCACAGATATAAATATATGAAAATTCATCATTCTGATATATTGGGTTTGGAAGTTAGTGTTCAGTCAGAGACGTCGTCGTCTGGTACAAGTTTGTTATTTTGGAAGATTTGACAGTTACAAAGTTATTCTTGTTGGTCATTTTGTCAAACACTGATATTATAATTCTTTGTGAAAACCAAATCAACTCAGTGTAAAATTGGCTGAAACTTGTGTGTATTGCAGAAATTGGGTTAAAATAAATAATAAATGGCCTATCATTAGGCATACTCTATAAATCCTACATTGTATGTATGATTTAAATTATATGTTAAATAGTGTTGGACATTTTGACTGACAGAGAAAAAATATAATTATATCAAGGTCTATACTTATAAAAAGTTATATTATAAAGTGCTCGTTTCTGTTGGGCAAAGATAGGAAATGCAGTGGCTCATCAGATCAATCTTCCTCACTGGGATTTTTCAACTGGCCCACATTCACTGGGATTAGAGACTGGCACATGCTATCCTACACTGTATATGGGAAAGTGCATATAAAAGATCCTTGTTGATAATCTCCCTGACTGGGATTTTTCAACTGGCCCACATTCACTAGGATTAGAGACTGGCAACTCTATCCTACTCTCTATATGGGAAAGTGCATAGAAAAGAATAGCCTATATTCAGTGATGAGTTTCTTCTTAAGATTGAGTATGTTTATGTTTGACGCCAACTATCCACTGAGAAAACTATGTACTGGGTTGTTTTTAAACATTTAAAAAATTTAATTGCTTTTCAAGATGCCTGACAACCATTTGAATATTTGTAACAGTGCAACACTATTGAATTAACCAAGTGGAACATGCACTCTATGATTTGCAGTCAGATTACTTTCAGTTGCCTCATTGCAGTTTCATTAGAATGTGTATGACATTCATTTCTGTTGGGGATTTAGAAATTGGAATGAATGAATTGTGGGTAGGAAGGTTAAGGTTGTTTGCATCCACCCACTGACTGATGTGGTCCAGTGGCAGGGCATTGGGCTCTCAAGTTGAATGCAATGGTTCAAAACCTGTTAGATGCTGACCCACCCTTGACAATGTGTCAATATTACCAAATGTTTGACATCCAATAGCAGATTATTAATAACTCATTGTGATCAAGTGGTGTTGTTAAACAAAACAAAAGAAAATCATGCACTGACTGAGTGTTTCAGATTATTACTCATTTAAATAAGATTTTAATCCCACTTGTTCTAAATATACTAACTTTATTGTTGCATTTGTTCTTTTTGTACACATACCAACCTGCGATTCTGAAAACAGGTAAAAAAATATTCTGAATATACATTCATTATTTTACATTCAGCCTGCCAGTACATTATATATCTATACGTGTCTGCTTCTTGCATTCCTGTATTCGTAGCTTGGAATCGATTGTCCCGGTTGTGACCCATTTCGGAAGTGCTTGCACTGTTGACATATCACACTTTACATCTGGCATTTATTTCTGCTATTTTTATCCAGGAAGAACTTAAGTCTGCATAATAAGGACCAGCCTTAAAGTGAGCACATGACTTGCCGTTTCACTCCTGTGTTTATCTTTCCCTTTCATTTTTATATTTAAAAACTCAATATCGTTTTTGGAAATGGTGGAATAAATTTCCCAAAGTATGTTTATTTAATATTTTGTCAGTACATAAGGAGTAAATGTCAATAAGTATTTTGTTTTGTTCCTTGCCCAAGTTTCAATTACTGTATAATGTTATGTAAAAATCATTAATCTTTGGCACTGTTTAAAGAATTTACAGAAAGAGGTATTATATATATTTGTGATATGCTTGTTATGGACCACTGGTTGATGTAGGAAATAGCACTATGGCAAGGTATGTTTTGTTTAATGGCAAGGTGTGTTTTGTTTAACGACACCACTTGTGCACATTGATTTATTAATCATCGGCTATTGGATGGTTAACATTTGGTTATTTTGACATATAGTCAGGTGTGAGCCAGCCTCTAATGGGTTTTGAACCAGCTTGTCATTAACTTGAGAAACCGATATTTTACTGCTAGACGACAGAGGCTCATCCACACAATGGCACGGATTGGTATTTGGTTAATGGCATAGCTATTTCTGCTTTGGGTAGCTTTTTTATTGTGAGGATACACTTGGGATAAGAGAGAAAATTTGAAAATTCTTTATAACAACAAATCCTGTAATACCTTCTGTGAATGACTCCTGCAGTAGTCTACAGGTTTGATCTTATGGCCCATTGCACCTCTACTACAGTACTTTACCACAAATCATCAGAAAATGAAAACAAAATTTAAGATAATAAAAATAAAAAGTCTTACATCCAACAATTTGGAACATGAACTGCTGGCTTCATACAGCATGGCTGATCTTTGTTTATGTTCGCTCTGTCTTTCCTAAGACTTTATTGAATGGGAGACAATATGGTAAATGTTTAACTTTTCAATAGCCATTCTCCACTTGACTCCACACTTAATTGCTGTCAGTGTCTGGTTACCTTTATTGGGGCCAGGGTGATGTAATTTGGAATTGTTTACTGATTTACGGGATTTCTGTGAGAGGGTTAGCCACCAGAGTGAAGGTTCTCTGCAATCACTGGGAGATCAGTAAAACAAGGACTTAAGTGTGGGGATCTGGCAACTGTCGCACCAGTCAGGAGCCAACTGCTGTCCTAAACATAAATGTTTAACTTGACTGTTAATGTAATTATTAGTTTATTTGTGTAAACAGTTCAAATAGGTGATTAATGTCATGTTGGCCATATTGCTGTCCTTGTAGCTGGAGGCTTTGGGTGGTGAATATTGAGTTTATAATTTCTATAAAACATATGGAAGAGATCATTAAGTGATTAACAATCATTGCTGCGACTAGCAGACTCATAATGATTGAGATCTCCTTGTCATGGTATTGATACCTCTTATTCATTGATTGAGCCATGGGTGCTGTAACAAAAGCTGTGGTATGTGTTGTCTGGTTTGTGGGAAAGTGCATCTAAAATCCTTGTTGCTAATCAAAGAGAAAGACTTATGGCTTTTGCATGTTTCTTCTGTAGACTAAACATTATACAGTGTGTTTGACACCTGATAACCAATGATTGAACAGTGTGTTGGGGTGTCATTAAACAAACATTCTTATCTCTGTGGATCTGTGTTACCAATGTACAAGTGTATACAGTTATTAAATGACTAGCAGATCTTGTAGAAAAGGTCTTCCCTTGAAGCTATAAACTGAAAGGTTGTGTTACCTCTGTGTTCACCCCTTCCCATGAGAATTGAGAATAGGACACAGACCAGTTCACACCTGTTACTGGTTACAGTAAATAAGCATTTGCAGGTATCTTTCCTTGCCAGACACTATGCATACACACACACACACACACACACACACACACGTACACCAAAGGTTTAATCATGAGCTCTCTTCTCTGTAGAAAATGGCATTTTAAAATTCCTTTGGTATTAATGAAAATAAAAAGAGTAGTCTGTGTGTTGGTAGCAGGTTTCTTCATTTTACAATCTTAATCTTTAGGCCATTGAGTCATTAACAGAACTCAGTGTCCAATGTGGCTATTTTAAAATAGTAGTGTCAAACACTGGATTCAAATGCAAGATAATGCACAGTATTGCATTCTGCATTATTATATTGCAACATGACCTATAGCTTTTGTGATTGGGATTCCCAATAGACCAACAGGATGAGTTTTTATCTGAGAATAACTATATTTAGCAAGGGCAGGATCTAGCTTAGAGCATTCTCCTGAGATACTTTCATTGTATGATCGAAGCCCCTCAGAGTACTCATTCTCTGACTGGCATTTTACCAGTGCCTCTTAACTGGTATATAAAAGGCTATGGTATGTGCTGTCCTGTCTGTGGAAAAGTGCATATAAATCATCCCTTGCTGCTAATGGAAAAAATATACCAGTTTTCTTCAGATGAATACATTTGAAACTTAATGGTTCATAAATCAATCTGCTCTAGTTGTGTAGTTAATGAAACAACAAAACATTTTTATCAAACTGCCATTGATGCATGTATAGAGCAGGAAATGTATGTTGTTGGTTTGTGATACAAAAAGTGTGATTTGCTAGTCAAGTTTTGTTTAGTTGACTAGTCCAGTATATGTTAAGCAAACATTAATGATGAAGTTTGTGAAACTTATTTCATGTCCTCATTTGCCTCGGTGATTCACCTCTAAAAATGCCATTGATAGATTTTTCTTATATTTAAAATGTATGTAGGTAGAGTTGACATATTATTTTTGTATTCACAGAGAAGTCTTGGAGAAGAGGGTTTGTCTCTGGAGTTCAGACACATCGCCAGCTACCTCATCTGGTATTGTTCTCACCATACCACCATGGAAGAACTCCTCCATGAAGTCATACTTTGTGTTGGCTACTTCACCATACTCAATGCTGACAATCAGGTAAGTGCAATATGTCATAGATGCAATGCACATCATGGGCTGACGTTAACTGAAACTCCCACCTAATCAAAAGTTGTTGGAATTAGTTTTACAGATATTTTGATATAAGTATGATGTTTATATATTTTAAAACACTGTATGAGTTTAAACGTAAACAAAAACACCCAATCCATTTTGGTGATGGACAGAAATGTCTTCTGCTCCTAGATGCTTTTACTAGTGCTTCACTCTGCATGATCTTCATATTAATTAGTCTTTTATATGACTTGCTTTAGTGAAATGACAAATTGAGATTAGACAAAAATAGATTGAATGTTTTTTGTTTCCATCTGTAGATAAAATTAATTTTTTTACATGTGAATTGTTATTCTGATCACCTATAAAGTTGTTGTAGTTCAGTTTTAATCAATATTTATGTACTAATTTGTTAAAATTGTATTTAAATGTGAACGTTGACCATCCAGTATGGAAAATCACACGAAAACTTTTACATAATATGTGATATGAAGCTGTATGTGTTACTCTTTCCAAAAAATGTCCATTACCAAGAATTTCATTTGACATTTTGATCACTACTTTAAATATAAAATGAAATTTATTACAAAATTGCAGAATGTCATCATGGCTTAGTTGTTAATATATAAACTTTATTTTTGAGAGTATTTCTGAAGCCAACTATTATTAATGTATTTATAGGCTTAGTGCTAATGATCAAAGCAGACATTTAATCAAGTTAAACTCTTGATGGAACAAACAAATGGTATTTCTATATCTAGTTTAATGACCACGGGGACGGTGTTGCATATTACAGTTTAGGATTATGTGTCACTAATTGAATGGAACTGTGTTGGTGGATCGGGCTTTCTTTGTGCGAGGGATTATGCTAATTTTCATGCATTCTGCTTAGACTTTAACTGAGGTCCATTGAGATTTCACTATGACACGAGGTGTCTTTTTACCATCATGGCTTAAGAATTATTTCACAATGTGTTTTGTTACAGAAATAATATATTTTTTGTTATTGTTACGGGGTTTTATCATCTATGTTGCTAGACTCATGATATTCCCCGCTATTTTCTACAGACAGTTGTTTATTATTTCCATTTCTGGAGCAGAATTCCCAATCTCAGATATATTAATTTGCAAACCCTGAAATATTAATATAGCAATCGGCAATGCCGTAGAGATTGCCATGGAGGTTTTCATTCTCTGCGGCACTTTTTCTTGGTACGGAATTTTTTTTTTTTTTTCAAGGCATATTTTAAAACATTATTAAAATAAAGTATACGTTACACTAAAATTGCTGTGGAAAATGTTGTGGACACTATTTCTCAACAGAATTTATTTTGCTGTGGACCTTTCCTTGATTGCTAGGATTGAATTTGATTAACATGTAGTATTAATATTTTATTATTCTAACATAGTTTTATTGTTCTTTAAAGTGAAATGGAACCTTCTCAATTTTTTTTGGTAATAATACTAAATTGTAAAACAAATCATGGGCATCAAGACAAATTTCTGAATTAAAATTATTACATTTATAATTATTGTTATAATAGAAGGGAATTGGTTTCAAAGAAACACCATCATATTTTTTTAATATAGTTACTGTTACATAGACTGTATTTGTGATACATGGTTTGCATAAGAATTCACAATCTAGCCTTTAATAAACATTTAAACAACCTAAAAGACTTAATTATGAGTAGATGGCTTTTTATATAGAGGTTAAAATAAATGTTTTTATTCAGTGGTAGGGTGTATGATAGCTCATATCTAAAGTGGATTTTAGACAGGTTGCTATCATATAAAATGAGCTTTATAACAAGTTTATCAGTTGTTGAGCACTGTTTGGAACTGGAAATATACAAGTGGTTACACTGAGTTGGTTCGATCCTATGACCCATTATATCTCAGCCAGTCACTCTACCCCTGAGTTATATATGCCATGCCAGGTGGTTAATAAGATAAAATCTTTGACTAAAGAAAACAGAAGAGAAATAACAAAAAGTACTGCGGGTCATTTGGCTTAAAATATTTATTAGTCTCAACAATGATGGTTTTAAAGAGAATCGGGATTAAAAACCAGATTAGGATTTTCTGTTCAGATCATTACTTTTTCTGTATTGAAAACACATTTAATTAGTAGCCTTGCGTATGAAATACTCTTCCATCATCTCAACTGATGATATTAACTAGTGGATGTATTAAATGACAATGTATTAACTACTGATGTATTGAGCCGAGTCTGGCCTCTGATGTCTGTTAGTTAAAGCGAGCTGAAAGGTTAAAGAGGGGATTTATCTTAGGCTTGTAGAAGTAGTTCAGTCAGGTTATTTCAGGCTGACCCCAATCAAACTTCTTAGCTGATCAATTCATATGCCAGGGAGTATTTCTATACCTGGGAAAGTAAAATTGGCGATTTTTCTGTTGAGAAAATTACTCTGGGGTTAGCGTAGTTAGACTGATAGGATTTTCTCTTTGGATTAGTTGTGGAAGAATGGGAGTGGAGGAATTTGAAGCTAAATGTGCGGCACGTTTCCCTGGATTGCCTGTCAGCATCCATCATCTGCAGGTCTTTGTATTGTTGCTGTAAACACGACAATCTGGTAATTCCAATCAGTATGGAAATGGCTATAAGCTTATTGGGAAGGCTTAAAGAAAACATTCTGGCTTTTGTTAACTTGAAATTTAATTAATAAGTCATGGGATGAGATAGTAGACAACACAGTCTTGTTGACAGAAATGCATGAAAGATAAATGTGCTTATGTTCTTAACAGCAATATAGTAAAAGATGTATGTATTGTAAAAAAGAAAATATTAGTGACCTTTTAATTTAATTAAGATCAAATCAGTTGTGATGGCATCTTCAGAATTAAATCAGTTGATTTATTATTCTCATTCTTAAAGAGGCAGTATTATAGTTCCATGTGACAGTCCTTCGCTGTTTTGTTTAAAATACATTCTGAACTGCTTCTAACACCAGGATATGCCAAAAGGTGTATTCCAAACAGTGTAATATGTGATTTTAATGGTAAAAATAGCAATATTAGCCAAATATATGTTACTCTAATAATTAAGGTCAGTGCCCTTTAAAATTCAAGTTTGTTTTCCATGAATATATATGATTAAAAATGATACCTCACAAAGTATTTAACATATCCATCCCATACTAAAATTTTACGAGTCCCACATTCAAAAGTATTGCCATTTTCCAAACTGGCATGACCCAGAGCAAGCCTGGAAATAAGTGCTCGGTCACGGACATTGTCTGGTACAAAATTGTCATTTGTCAAGCTTTGACAGTAACAAATTTAATATTAGTGGTCATTTTGTATGACACAAAAATCAGTACGTATAAAACACATATTTTGGTGAGTTTCAAGATCATACACATGCTTACATTATTATATGCCTAGCGGTAACTGAACAGTCGCCACTGCATTTACAGGGTAAATCTATTAATAGACTCGATACGCTGCTAAAATATGTGACGTCAGGCCTATGCTTCAACGTAGCATGCTGAAGTCACATGATTGGTCATAAAGGCAAGATGTTGAACAACATCGCATCATTTTTCAACAAAACCGTAGCCTCCCAGTAGTTACGTTAATACCTCATATTCAACCCCTCTGACTTTTGAGAAAAAGCTTGTTAAAACATAATGTTCTAGTACCTTATATGCAATTATTTTTGCGGCTAAACAAATTTGCGATCGAGCTTTCATTTTACATTTTCAATAGGAATCATTTTCGTAACCACGACCCCAAATAATAAAAAAGGAACATTTACCAAACTCTTTTCAGTTACAGTTTCATTTATACAATTTGACGTTATCAGCATACTATCCACGTGCTATATTATTAGTATATATATTTCCGATAATACCTGTTATCAATTGAACACGTGCATGATGCAACTTTTTAGACAAATAGTTTTTATTGATTGTACCCCTAAGTTTCTGTTCAGATTAACTAAGAATATTCATAATTATTGATGAATAATCACATATATAATCTTTGTTAAAACAAAGAAAACTGAAATCCACATTTGTACAAAATGTCGATAATTGTTGAATGTATTACGAATTTATGGTGCGGATGTCATAGCCGAACTGGAAATAAGTTCATGCATAATTGAATTCGCGACACTATCAGTATTTTCGCGATTTTCGTGCTATATTTTTTTCGCATTTTTTTTTTTACTTATACGGGGTACTTTGCTGAAATGGGTATGAGACGATTTGGTACAAATGCATCCATGTGGTTGAAACATGAAGAAAATTCGAAAGTTGAAGTATCTGTCTGTGATGAGGTGTGCAATAAAAAAAAACACTTTATTCTTTAAAACCAATATTTATTTATTTCAATATAAAAATTTATAAATTTCAATTTAATTTGGTGACAGGTACGTTTTCGTTTTTGACCGGCACAAATTAACTGACATACATGTAGGACATTTTGACAGGCACGTCTCAAAAAAGTATTTCCAGGCTTGCCAGAGTGAGTCAAGGACTCGCCTAGTTGCTTTTTTGAGGATGCATCATTTTGGAGTTTTCCTCAGTGTTTATGAATAATGTTAGTCATTGGTTATCGTTTTGTATCATGATAATACTATAGTGTGCTGTCTGTGTACATATTACCAACTAGTGGTCCACAACTGGTTCATCAAAGGCCATGGTATGTGCTGTCCTGTCTGTAGGACATTGCATATAAAAGAGTCTTTGCTGCTTATTGGAATTATTAGGCTATTTGGCAGCAGGGATATTCCCCTAAATAAATATGTCAGAATGACCATATAATTAATGTCCAATAGCCTAAGATAAGATTAAAATCAATGTGCTCTTGAGGTGGCGTTAAGTAAAAAAAAAAACTTTACTTTTTTGTGTACATATTACATGATGACACTGTGTAGCCATGCTTCTTGGTTAATAATAGATGTTTGCTTTTCCAGTTCCCATGTATTGTCTGGCAGTAAGCCACTTGGTACACCCATCTGGTTTGATGGACATTGGTGAAATATCTTTATGTTTAGAGGAATAATTTCATTTTGTCCACAAATCAGTTACTGCTGTGGGCTATTGTGGTACAGCAGGTCATGATTTGAGGACGTCAGGACACTGTCGTGCGTCTGGGAACTGGCTGTGGTCACTGGGGACATGGGATTGTTTTGGGCTAACTGGCCACGGTCACTCGGGACACAGGATTGTTTTCAGCTAACTGCACCAAGTGGAAAACATTCACAATATTTTACATTATTTACTTACAGAAGTGTTCACATATTATAGTTTTGATACAATTAGAAATTACATTATTTACATGCTGCACATATTTGGTCAAGAGATTCCATATACTTGTTTGTTGTTTCTGTGCAGTCTGGGGTTTTGGGGGGGTTACTTTCCAATCTGCTTCATTGATCATGTGTATTATACAGCATCCTTGCTCCTTGGACCTGGACTAAACTAATCTCATGGACATTTGCACATACATGTGGCAGTCTGTCTCACTTTGTAAAGCATTTGGCTGAGGTTCTTTGGTTATAGGATTGAATCCCCTTGAGTGAGCCTTGGTGGTCCAGCGGTAGAACGTTGGTTCAGAACCCGTTGGAGGCTGGCACTCACATGACTGTCAAAATAACCAAAATAACATATGTTTTGAAGAAACCCACTGCCGCCACATAGTCTACTCTTACTGATAAGCAGCAAGAGGTCTTTTTAAGCACTGTCCCACAGACAGGACAGCACATACCACAGCCTTTAATGAACCAGTTGTGGACCACTGGTTGGAACGGAAAATAGTCCAAACAACAAATGTGTCCACTGAGAAGGATCGACCCAACGAATGACAGCTTCACAGGCAGACACTCTACCATTTGAGCTACATCCCGCTCTCCCAAAGTGCTCTAGTTGTTAAACATAACAAACCAAAAAAGAAAAATGAAGAACCCCCCTCGAAAGACTCATTAACTTTTTCTGATTGGGTTTTTCCTATCCCAACCAGTATATCAAAGCCATGGTATATGCATATGGTGGAAAAAAGAAGCGGGTTTCTTATGAAGACTAAATGTAAACAGAATGACTGTTTTCAAATTTTGTTAACACTGGCTCAGATGTCTGACGGTAATTTGTAGTAAACAAACTTTTAGTAACTTTTAAAAGTGGGTGTAGTTTCTCTCGACAAACTGATCGGAATAAAAACATGATTAATTGATCATTATAATTTGACTTCTCATTTGTTTGAGAATAAATTACGATACTGTAGATACTTGTATAGAGGAAAATTATATAGAAATTAAATCTTTAAAAACAAGTTTATTATGTATTAAAATGATTACTTTAGTTCTTTGTAAAAAAAAATAATAATGATTTAAATTAATATATGGATTGATAATATACATATTTGTAATATATGTAAGATTTTATTAATTAATACAAAATAACTGATAAAATGTAGTCTCTAGTGTATCATCTTTAGAAGAAGCAAAACAAATCTGACCCACATATACTGGTATTCATTACATAGAACTCAAATGCTAATTATTTATTAATAGTATTTTCAGTAAGCTAATCCAGAAAGCATAGGAGAAAATATACAACATTAATATTTAAAGTGTCTCCCTTTACTGTGGTAGTAAGCCATTATAATGTTTTTAGCAACAACAAAAACAAGTGATACATTTTTATTTTAACCTTACAAGAATTTAAAAAATGTAGGTCTAAAGGGTATCTGACTTCATTCATATGAACATAAATTATTTTGTTTCCTTCAAATTATGGTGGCACTTGAGCCTGCCAAACTGTCATATTACTGAATCAAAGTGCATGTTTAACTCAACTGTTGTGGCAATTGTGTATGAGGAGTCTGATTTATTCCAAGCTTCCAGTCATTTCCACTAATCACAAGCCAGCGGTGAAGCAGAATATAATTATTTCAATGCCCTGACTTAGCGTGAAGGTGCAATGAGTTATGTCTGTGCTATGCTAGATGTGTAAGACCAAATAACATTTTTACAGAAACAGGAAATAAAAGAATTCCTCAAATTAAAAACACATGATTTGTAGGTCTCGTCGACAGGCCGAGGGCTTGAGATGTCTTTATGAGTATCCCTCCTTTATCTCACCTCCCAGTGTGTGTCACTTTTTAAGCTATCGCATCGCTGATAGCCTCCAAACTCTGAAACATTACTGGAAAATATCTTAACCTAGTCGTATTATAGAAATTAAACTTTTGAAAGCAATGTCGAGTGAAAGAAATCTCAGAGGCAAATTGGCTAGGTAATGGCCCCAAATTGCAAGGTATATTATTACCATTTCTTACAAATAGTGATAATAAAAACATATGTAACCAAAGATGTTCCTAGACTCTAGGCATGTTTTATGTACATGTAACCCCAGCTTCATAATGTAAATATTTTGAGATGTGGTATTACCCACACCAGAATAGCTAGAAAAAAGTTCAATTTTTATCTTATCAGCAGCTATTGGACGTCAATCATATGGTCAGTCTGACATATTTATTTAGAGGAAACCCACTGCCATCACATAGGCTACTCTTTACAATAAGCAGCTAGGGGTCTTTTATATGCACCATCCCACAGACCGGACAGCACATACCATGGCCTTTGAACCTGTTCTGGACCACTGGTTGGAACAGAAAATAGCCCAAACTGCAAATGAGAATAGCTAGAAAGACAGTTTGACGTGTCATTTTTATAATCAAAATGGTTGTAATAACCATAATTAAGTGACTAGGTATAAATGAGATTCAACAATATATAAATATAGTTGGTTATTAAAACATTCTCCCTATCTATTACATTTATAATCCATTACATGTATATCATAAAATTCGAAGGAAACGTAACCATGTTTACATCATTATTATTGATTATAGTATTATAAATTAATTCATATAAGAATTTGGTTGAATAATATCATTTAATTATGTTTTAAAAGGAAAAAGAAACATGTATTAAAATATAACTGCATTTGATAGTTACCCGTTTTTTTTCAGCAGATGATAACATCACTGATGCCAGACTTTCCCCATGTAAAGCTATGTGGCTCTTATGTGCATTAATATTTTGAGAACTGTTCAAAAGTATTGAAAATAATGGTTCTGTTTATTGTTTGTCAGGATGTATAAGCATAGATGTTAATTAATTGCCACATATCCTAAACAATCAAACATGGTTGGGAGGGGGAAGGAGGTGATCGGTGGAATTCAGAGGAAAATGAGCATAACAGACAATGTGCTATTTTCCATCATCTGTTTTAGTAGGTTGTATGCAGAGGTGTCAACCTGGGACAACTGATTTCTGTAAGCTATGACAAAGAATCTGTAAGATCTGCAAAATATCCTTACAAATTGTCAACATGATTACAAAAGAATTTTGGTGTATAAGTCCTGACATAACACGCCCATAGGCAAATAATAAAAAAATACAACTTGTTCAGACACAGATCATTTATTTCTCACATAAAAACATGCTCCTCTATCTAACTTTGGGAAAGAAAGAATCTAAAATGTGTTCTGTGCATGCTCAGAATGGCAAGCTGGGATAATGATATGGACATGAGTGTATTTTCTGCACATGCAGAGCACTTTTTTACTATTTCATGGTGAATGATAAATATCCATAAGGATTGCTTGACACACCCGTAAGCCTGTGCTTTTCGCAAAAATCTTTAAGGTTTACAGGAAAAACATACAAGTTGACACATTTATTTACAGATACCATTTGTGCCAGAATTGACCAAAAACAGTATTACATTTCAGCCCACCTTTAATAATTTCTTGCTTTATAATTAATTTAGTTTTTCTGCTCATGGTGGTTGTTTGTAAATTTGAAATTGTTCTACCCCATTAAAATAAATATTTTGTCATTAAACCACTGACATGTTGAGAAGAAACCCAAAATGAATGAATTGGCAACTGCTCATAACATATTTTACATGAAACAGAAAAATTGACGTGCCATAGCACTAGAATAAATGCCAGTAAGCGTGGTTTTACTGTATTCTCAATCATTTTAATGTCTCATTGACTAATCAAAATATCTGATTACTGAGCAATTTGAAATTAATGCCCCTCATCACCTATTGATGGCACAAACAGAGAGGTGTCAAGTGATTCAGTCCTTGAGGACCGTGGATCTTGTTCCTCCTGACCTTTAAGGAAATTTCAGTCCATGGGGGATTGCCTTACCAAGCTCATGAATCATTCATCCAGTAACTTCTGTCTTTGAAGTGCATGTGTGTGTGTATTCACGAACAAGTACAATAGTTTACAAATGTCGTCACAGTAACTTATGAATATTACCAAGAAACTCGAGTTGAGCAAAACATTCACATCGCTTAAAAATTCAGACAATTATTTGTTTTGCTACATGGCACTCTAAAGACAATGTCAAGAAAAATAGCATATTGCGTATCATTAAAACATTATGGGAATTTTAGGCGAGATTTTGTTGTTTTGGTTTAGTTTCGGTTTTTTAAGGGGGGTGGGTGTGTAGCTTACCATGGTTTTTTCAAGAGTGCAGCAAAGACACTGACCCTAAAACAGGGTTTCACATTTGAAAAGTAGAGGAGAGCTATAAATCACTCCCCATGTAAGGTTCAGAGGAGCTTTTTCACTCTCCATAAACACACCACTACAGAAGTGATGGGGAGCTTTTTCCTTAAAATCAATTGAATGATTCAACAGATTCAGAATCATTGATACATTTGGCCAGAAGGTCATAATTTCTGTGAGGGAGTTTGTTCATGTCATCATCATCGGGGAGGTAGTGGTGGCATGTACAGTATTCATATTTAATATACTAAAGGCACTGATTTTCCGTTATAACGGAATCATGGAAAAACCTATCTGAAACGGAATTCCCTATTTTCTCTGAAACATAATTACTTGTCTCCAAATAGCGCAGTTTATTAATTAAATGGATTTTCCATCCGCTGTTTGGAAACAAAAATAGTCGATACCTGACTATACTGATATCTGTACGTGTTACACCAAATTAATTTGACTGCAGAGATGACCACCAGTTGATTTAATTGACAAAACAGGATGTTTTTAAAATATTTTGTTTTGCTCTAATTCTCCGACAATTACGCGAGTTGAAGATTTATTACATATTTTGGGTCGATTTATTTATAATATTCGTGATAATTTAAAATGATTCTAATTATATTTGGATATTTTTGCCAAAAAAAATAATTACCGAACTCGATGGTATTTTTGGAGCGCGATTATTCATGCTCCTTGGTAGAAATCTATGGGCGCGGTGGGGCGCGGGAGCCATCGCGTGCCTTATAAACCCTGCTAAAAACACAATATATTTTAATATGATGTTAAGTCCTGAATTAAATTGTTAGCACCACCTTAATTTCTTTTTTTCTATTCATTTTGATCATTTGTAATCATAGCTGATGATGAAGGTGAAAATTTAGATGATTCCCTACCTACCAACCCAGTGCTGAAAAGCTTTAACAATTTGAAAGCAGTTCATATGGTTTTTGTTTCAGGCCTAATTTGTTTGCTCATGTAAAACACAAGTAGAATTACTCATTTTAATGTATAACTTGTTTCTACAATCAGCAGAATCATGCTGAACCACTGGAACATTAAAACAAATTTGTCTTGTTTTTGGACTATCTGCTAATGAATGGCAGGTGTGATGCACATAGTCCTACAAGAGACTGTCACTGGTCACTGTCAGTGAGACAAGGACTGGGATGTACTGGGAGATGGAGCTGAATAGCAAGAAGATAACAGGTAGAGGAATGCTAGTTCAATTCAAGATGGGGGAAAAAGCCATGGACATCAAGAAAACAGAGGAGGAATTGTACAAAAATAGTTAATTTACTTATATTTTTGTGTTTAGTTACATACTTAGTATGATACTCATTTCTTAATTTTTATTCTTACAATACCAACCATACATTTCTAGTATGAAGAGACTCATTTGTGAGAGTACCTTAGCAGCTGTTCCTTATATTTCAAGTATTCAATTATCTATCTGTGTTAATATTAAAATGTTATTATATTTTTCAGGTGATAATTCAGTCAGGTCAACCTCCGACTGTTTTACAACAACTGTGTGCGTTGCCGTTCCAATACTTCAGTGATCCACGTCTCACCAACGTTCTGTTTCCCACTCTCATCTCATGCTGCTACAACAACAAGTTAAACCGTGAAATCCTTGAACAAGAACTTAGCTGTGCCTTGCTGGCTAATTTTATTGAGGTAAGTTAATTTGTATCAATAAGAGTTTCTGTAAAAAAAAAAATTCTTTGTGTTGCAAACTGATCACATCCATTCTCATAATCAGTAACTGTAGAGTTGATGGTTTTCTCATTTACACTCCACCACATTATCATATTCTGTGTTTTCTTTCCACACACAATTTTTCCACTAATATGAAACATTATTTTATGTTTTGACTCGTTTCTTTGACTTTACTTGAGACTTTAATGTCATGCTTCTTTTAACTAAAATCTAGACTTTAATATCATGGCGGCATGTTAGTCCTTTCTGTGGGAAAGTTCATATAAAATATCCTTTGATGCTAATTGGAAAGAGTAGCCTAATATGGCAGTAGCAGGTTTACTGTGAAGACCATGAGATGAAAAACCCCCAGTGTGTTTGACATCTAATAGCTAGTGAATAAACAGTCTTTTTGTGTGTCCTTATACAACCCTTTTTATCATGACATTAAAAGTCTTCATGAATTAAAGAAAGTCTAGAAATTTTAATAACATACATTGCAAGCAGTTAAAGTTTCAACACTTTGTTTAAAATATAGACTTAAATTCACACATTTAAAGCTGAATTTATGAAACCTGTTTTTATATTGGTGATGTTTGTTTAGTTGTTTTTTAATGTATATATAATGATATATAATAGGCTTCTTAAATTCACCCCTAAATGCTCCAGAATCATGGGTCTTGGTCTTAAATTTAGACCAGCTCTACACCTTAAATGAGTAACGAAGTAAGTAAAATCTCAAACCTAAATTAGAAGTTCATTGGTTGATTTAATCAATTTTTAATCTTTTTATTATTTAATTGTTAAATTACAATTTTTCAGTTCATCAAACTATACTATCTGGTATTCACAGAATTAGTGAGTTAATTGAGACAAAAAGTCTTGACAACAGATGTTTGAAAGCAATCTGTTTTGTATTTGAATCCTCTAAAGTATTTGCCAATTGTTGCCACCTAGCACGAGAACAGAACTCTGTGTATGAGTTCTTCATTTGCTCAAACTATACAATTCATTCATTCGTAAGTTAATTGAGACATAAAGTCTTGACAACAGATGTTGGAAAGTAATATGTTGTGTGTTTGAATCCATTGAAGAATTTGCCAAGTGTTGCCACCTATCATGTGTGTTGCCACTGAATTCTCAGTATTCTTCACTTGCCTGTCACAAAGTCAAATTACACACACACAGAATGGAGTAAGAAGAGTTTGGTTTTTAAAGTTGTGACCATCTGATCTAATTTCTTAATGTCTGTGGGGTCTTCTTGTCTGTCTTGACATCTCAATCAGGGCTGTTACTGGCATGGAGGGGCATCTCTCTGACACTGCCCAGATAGGCAATATAAGACTATGATTTTGTTTTAAAAGAAACTAAACCTGACAGTAGAGATTTCACAAGGACAACATTAATTTGTTTCAATGCAGAGAATTGGTAGGATTTGCTTTAAAACAACAAACGTCTATTTGGAAAGTAAATGTATGCTATTTTTGGTTGGCTTGTGTTATTCTACATGTTGGCTTTGCATTTTTTCTGGCCAGTAAGTTTTTGCGTCATTTTCATGGAAACCGTTTTGGACCCCACCTGTTAAATGTGAATGCACTTCTATTACAGATAAAACAAAAACAAAATGTTATTTAGATTGTAATCATTTCTTGTAACAACACATTACAGTTAAATAGGTATACAGATTAATTACAGTGTTGGTAATTATTATGGGCCCAGTCGTTCAAAATATAATCACAGATTAAATAGGGTCCGACGAAAGACCAAAAAGGACTGAAGAAACACCGAAATAGACCAAAAATTTATCTTGTGAACAATTTACAGAACATTTTCCAGAAGTTGTAATATCCCCTTCAAGTTTTTTAATATCATTTATTAAAGAAAAATTATTTATATATATATATCAAAGAAGGGGATGTTACAACTTCTGAAAAATGTTCTGTAAACTGTTAACGGTGAAATTGTGGTAATTTTGGTGTTTCTTTGATCCATTTTAGTCTATTTCAGTCCATTTCAATCCTTTTTTGGTCTTTTGTCTGACCAGGTTAAATATACTCTTTTAAATATCTTTACATGAAGTCAAAAAATAGTTTTGTTGTTATTTAAGTGGATTAAAATTTGATTTAGAAATTTTCTTCTAACCAATGATTGCTAATGTTTATTGTAAAAGAATTGTAAAGAATTTTATTCATATTCACTAGTCATTGAAGACTGATATTAGTCATGGAAGATTTCTATTTCTATACCCTGTGTGTCGTAACTCAACTATTTATGACTGTTACAATCAGACTATTGTAATAGTATTGTAATAGTGGTAGAACTATTGCAGTAGTATTATAATAGTATGATGAATTTTTAGTTTACCTGATATTAATCGATATATAGACATTTATTTCATACACATTATTTTCCCCACTAATCTTCCATTACCTGTACAGTGTGTCATATAATTAACAGTGTTAACATGGAGATGTATGACTATGGTAACATACTGTGGTCCAGTGGTTGAACATCAGACTTTCAAGCTCAAGACAGTGGTTCAAAACCTGTTGGGGCTGGGTGACACTTGACTACGTATCAAAATTACCAATGTTTGACATCCAGTAACCCATGATTAATAAATTAAGGTGGTGTTGTTTAAAAAAACAAAAAAATAATTATTTTTTATTTCATTGCTACTGAGTACTGTACTATGTAATGGGTACTGTACTGTATGTACGTTAAAATACTGTTTTCAACATCTTGTTTTATTTCACTGCTTTTTATAGGGCTATGTTAATATACTATTTTCATCATTTTTATTTATTTCACTGCTACTATCCTATGTAGGTCTATGTTAACAGTAGCAGATCCAGCCTCCCTCCCCTAAATTTTGTGATTTAAATTTAAAAAAAAAAAAAAAAATTCAATAATTATTTAAAAATTATTGTTAAAGAAATCTGGCATCATATTATTGGGGCTCTTATAAATGGATTTTAGTACTGTTTTCATCATCTCGTTTTATTTCACTGCTACTGTACTATGTAGGGTCATATTAACATACTGTTTCCATCATCTCGTTTTATTTCACTGCTACTGTACTATGTAGGGTCATGTTAACATAATGTTTTCATCATCTTGTTTTATTTCACTGCTACTGTACTATGTAGGGTCATATTAACACACTGCTAGTGCTACTGTACTATGTAGGGTCATGTTAACATACTGTTTTTATCATCTCATTTTATTTCACTGCTACTGTACTATGTAGGGTCATATTAACATACTGTTTTCATTATCTTGTTTTATTTCACTGCTACTGTACTATGTAGGGTCATATTAACATACTGTTTTCATCTTGTTTTATTTCACTGCTACTGTACTATGTAGAGTCATGTTAACATACTGTTTTCGTCATCTTGTTTTATTTCACTGCTACTGTACTATGTAGGGTCATGTTAACACACTGCTACTGTACTATGCAGGGTCATGTTAACATACTGTTTTTATCATCTCATTTTATTTCACTGCTACTGTACTATGTAGGGTCATATTAACAT
>JAULBS010116140.1:0-10109 GCA_032355785.1 Symmetromphalus regularis | reverse complement strand
TACTACTCAAACAGATTACAGTGTTACTACTCAAACAGATTACAGTGTTACTACTCAAACAGATTACAGTGTTACTATCAGACTACAGTGTTACTACTCAAACAGATTACAGTGTTACTACTCAAACAGATTACAGTGTTACTACTCAGGTTAGAGTGTTATTACTCAAACAGATTACAGTGTTACTACTCAAACAGATTACATTGGTATTACTCACACATATTACAGTGTTACTACTCGAACACATTACAGTGTTACTACTCAAACAGATTACAGTGATACTATTCGAACATACTGCATTCAGTACATGTTGTACGATGACCCATAGGACGTATGATTTGCCTTAATTCATTTTATTGAATCTCATATTCCATGCTGATGAACGTAATGTTCACTGATTACTCTCACAATAAGAATAATATCAAATTATAAATCACTTGCTTAACATATATGCGCATTTATGTATTTGTGTTGAAATATAACTAATAAAATTGCTGGCAAATTAAATCTGTATTTTTGTAGTTCACTTGCAGCAAAATTCAAAGAGGAGTATGCATGGTTTAAATGTGACAGTTCTCAGAAGAACGTGTATGTTTTGTTTTTTTAAATAATCAGAATTTAAATTAATTGTGGAAAATAACTTCAGAAACCACAAATCAAATGTTAAAAAAGATGCAAGATTCTATGTTTACTATTTATATCAGTGGTTAACATTGTTTAGCATCCCCTTTTTATGTGTGATCGCAACGTTTGGACATCTTCATAAAAATGAAGCTAACACCAATGGGCGGAGTGGAAGGGACGCTTGGATGAACCTTCAGTGGATATAGGCACGAGTAAAATATATTAAGTTAGCAAAATTAAAACTCGACTCCAAAGTGTATGTCTGCAAAACTAAGTGTATGAACTTCCTATATTAAAAGTTTACTTACATAGTGACAAACAATTACAAATTAATGGATCACTACAAATGTTAATTAACTCCACATCAAAGGTATACTCATTCTCACTCAAATTATAATGAAAGTGTTTAACCGTACTATGGATATTCTTCAACAACATGAATACGGTCCTCGAAGTCATAATATTGATGTTGTCATTTGCAAATTATTTTAATTGATAGTAATGTATTGGTTGAATTTAATTAATGGTATATGTACTCTATAATGGAACATATATATTAATGGGATGACTTCCTGTCGTACATTTTTAATTATTTACCTATGGAATGATAATTTTTCTTATAGTATATCTGATAGTAATTTGTTCTCTTTATGTAACTGATGTATGCTCTTTTATAGGACAGAATTTATAGGAATGTAAAGGGGGCAATTGACCTGGGCCCTCCTGCCAGAAAGGACTCATATTAAGGACTTCTTTATAAAAAATGTAATAATTATAAAATTAGTTCATTTTAGTTCATTTTTAAACAAATGGTCATGTCATTTAATTTCTATTTTGAGTGGCCCCGAACCTGAAGTGTCCCGGGCCCTCCAAGGTCTAAACCCGGCCCTGCTCTTTTAAATGCAATACATTTCAAAGTAAATGTTTTTGGATGACTGCCACTTTGTAGTTAGCCATGTTTAAACATTAAACGTCAAGTTTTCGATGGAATGTTTAATATAATATGATTGCTTAGCTATAATTTCACTTGTTTCAGTAATATTTTAACTTTTCATCTTACAGGCCCGTAGGAACCGGAATGGACGGGGGTGGCACGTGTCCCTCCCCACTCCTCTGGTGAGGTTTTTTTACACATTAATGTTTGCCATTGTAACCAAAATCTGATATAGAGTTTGTACCCGATCCGTTAGTGCCCCCTCCCCACTCCCAAAGTCGTTCCTACGGGCCTGTCTTACTCATTCTGTTTTGTTTTAAATAACACAGTACAAAAATAAACCGTCGTTTATTATATACACACAGTCGTGTTTGAGTTTGATTTTAATAAGAGTTTATCATATAACGACCGTTTTAAGTGGATTTACTACGTGGTGTAGATAAATACAAACGAGGCGTGGGATATATTTTAACAGTGTGTGGGTAGAACATATTCCAAAAATAAAATAGAAATAAATTATAGTGCTATTTGAGAAACAACCAATAACGATTGAATATACAGTTCAAATTAAGTAGGGAATATTCAAACGCAACACACGATAACAGGAACAATGTAATAGCGGGTGACATAGCAAAAACAATTATGACACATGCCATTGCCATGGAATTGTTTATGTAAGATTATAGAGGTACGCCAAACTTGACCCAGATGGTCAACATGAGTGGATGTTGTGAAATTCATGCTTAAGATTAATGTTTTCATTAATAACGGATAATAGCACCGCCGTTCTGTAAACGTGAATGGGCTATGCGTGGCATATTGCAGATCAAAAAAATTCATTAATTTTTTTTTTTATCCCGATCCCTCTTCTGTAGAGCAATGGCAAAATCTAGCAAATGTCCCCACTTGTTCGATGGCAGGAAGTTAAGCGCTTAGTGTTGTTAGCCATAGTAGTGTAAGTTTATTTTGAGATCTGTGTCACGTTTGTTTCCATACTTATCCATACTTATTCACATTAGAATTTAAATATCCCCTACTTATTTTGAACAGTATACTATGTACAATTTAAAGTCAGTGGTTAAGAGAAAAACTTATGTACACACAGTAAAAGAAAGTAAAGTTTGTTTTATTTAACAACCCCTCTAGAGCACATTGATTTTTATATTATAATCGGATATTGGATGTCAATCATATGGTCATTCTGACATATTTATTTAGAGGAAATCCTCTACCGCCACATAGGCTTTCCAATAAGCAGCAAGAGGTCTTTTATATGCACTGTCCCACAGACAGGACAGCATATACCACGACCTTTGATGAATCAGTTGTGGACCATTGGTTGGAATGGGAAAGAGCCCAAACTGCAAATGGGTCCACTGAGAAGGATCGATCCAGTAAATACAGTAATTACATATCCATATAAAGGGTCGTGACATATATCCTAGAAGTAATTCAAGGCGGAATATATGTATAACAATTATTTCATAACAAGTAATGACAGCTAACTAATAACATTCGTTATAATAGTAAAATGTAATATTAAAGTTACTGTTTAAAATAAGGTTCACATTAAATTTTAACAGTGAAAATATGGCCATAAAAGTTTTCTGTTTTGTACTAAAATTATTGAAAAGAAAATTATTGTTTGTTTTAATATATTACACAACTTCATCTTGTATAAATATTATTTGAAAACAGACATTTTCTCTTTCATTAATAATTAAATTTATATTATAACCATTATAGTTTAAAACCATTTCATTGGTTTAACCGTAGCAACACAATTAGGTACAAGATTTTTTGTGTATGCTTTAAATTTATTTATAAAGATTGCCTGTTATTTATTTTGGGTTCATGGGGGAATGACAGACAATCCTACAGTGACACTAATAGATGTAAATAGCTAAATAAAAATAACAGCAACATCAACAACAAAAAGCCTTTATTGCAGTTATTGCATGCTCTCTTGAAATGAAAAATGATTTTCAAAATGCTAGTATCATCATTGCAGAAGGCAAAAAAGATTTTAAAAATAAAAGTAAATAAATAAAAAATTAATAATAATTAAATAAAATTAAAATAAATAACAAATACAGTGTTTGTTACTGATGAATCTGTATATCAACCCCACCATGAACACTACCCCACCCACATCCCTCCCACTCCATCAATGTCCATACACAGTGTACGAATAGGAAAATGTCGACCATTATTTTAAATAACCCCTAACTGCATACGACTGACTGATCAAATATCGTGTTACGATTTTTTATTTGTGCTTTTAAATTTGTTTTATATTGAACATCTTTTAATGTTTTATAAATATCAGTGTAATCTAAATGGAACAACAAATGACTTAATTAAATATGCTATTTGACGAAACGACGGTGACAAGAAATGAGATAAGAAGAGAAGGAAGAAGAGGATGAAATGGGTAAATTTGATCAGTATCTAAAGATATACTAATACTGAAATTATATACACCTATGATGCATACTTACACCAAAAATGTATACTTGCACCAATGACGTTTACTAACACCAAAAATGTATACTGACACCAATGACGTTTACTAACACCAAATATGTATACTGACACCAATGACGTTTAGTAACACCAAAGATGTATACTGACACCAATGACGTTTAGTAACATCAAAGATGTATACTGACACCAATTACGTTTACTAACTACAACGATGTATACTAACACCAAAAATGTATACTTGCACCAATGACGTTTACTAACACCAAAGATGTATACTGACACCAATTACGTTTACTAACACCAACGATGTATACGAACACCAAAAATGTATACTTGCACCAATGACGTTTACTAACGCCAAAGAAGTATACTGACACCAATTACGTTTACTAACACCAAAAATATATACTGACACCAATTACGTTTACTAACACCAAAGATGTTTAATAACACCAATTACGTTTACTAACACCAAATATGTATACTGACACCAAAGATGTATACTGACACCAATTACGTTTTCTAACACCAAATATGTTTACTAACACCAACGATGTATACTAACACCAATTACGTTTACTAACACCAAAGAGGTATACTAACACCAATTACGTTTACTAACACCAAAGATGTTTAATAACACCAAAGATTTTTACTAACACCAACGATATATACTAACACCAAAAATGTATACTGACACCAAAGATGTACTTTACTACTGACACCAATTACGTTTTCTAACACCAAAGATGTATACTAACACTAAAGATGTATACTGACACCAATTACGTTTACTAACACCAAAGATGTATACTGACACCAATTACGTTTACTAACACCAAAGATGTATACTGACACCAATTAAGTTTACTAACACCAAAGATGTATACTGATGCTATAAACAACCCTACTCGATCTCTTATTTGATGACTAAATTACACTACTATCTCGACAGCATTGAAGAAAATCGCGTGAATTTTGTGGATGAAAGCCGAATCCTTGATCAACTCTAATGCGGCAAATTACACACCTTCCTGATATATCACATTACAGGAATTCTTCTAAAAACAGCCCTTCTACACACCTGCAAGCTGCAAAGCTAAAGGCTAAAAACCCGCCAACGAACATCAAACGACCTTTGATTTGTTATCTTAGAACTGTCCTCTTCTCCATCGGAGAGCGATCGATTGCCGGCTAAAGACACCGTTCGCCTGCGGTTCTGCCGCAGTCGTGAGGAAATTACACAAGAAGACCCCTCCACGGCAGCTCTCTTGCAAATTACGCCTAGTTTGGTGGAAATTAGTTTGTGTAAAAACTGGCAGTGTTTGAACAGAGACGAAGGACTGTTGTAGCAGCTCAAATGAAAGTGTCTTTTAGTTGAATGAGTTCATTAGATAGGAGCACTCGTCAAAAATACGTTTGTCGTAGCCTATCATGTCTGTTTTGGTGGGTAGTTATTGAAGATATTGCTGCATACATGAAAATAACTTTTAACTTTACCTACTCATTTAGAAATAACCAATTTTGTTGACACTTTCAATATACCAACTCAAGAAATAACCAATTTTGTTAACATCTTAACTTTACTAACACATAAAGAAATAACAAATTTTGTTAATGTTTTAACTTTACTAACCCATCAAGAAATAACAAATTTTGTTAATGTTTTAACTTTACTAACCCATCAAGAAATAACAAATTTTGTTAATGTTTTATCTTTACTAACCCATCAAAAAATAACAAAATTTTGTTGGTATTTCTGTTTTACCAAATGGCTAAGTGTAAAGTATCCAAAACAACTATTGGTTGATATTTTGCCAATGGCAATTGATCAGAAATAAACACCTTGTTGACACTTTATCGACAAAGAAATAACATGACATTTTACTAACAACGATGCTGAATGTATTAGAAATTACTGAAACATTAATACTTGACAGTGCTTGATGTAAAACAATATGCTGACACTTTTCCAATGACTATGCTAAATATATCAGAAATAATTATTGTCATTATTCACATTACCAGTTAGCTATATATAATAAATGTGTCAGAAATGACACGCAGACAAACAGACAGGAAGGCAGACAGGCAGGTTCAGACAGGCAGGTACAGACACAGACACACAGACGCACTTTACCAAACAACATGGTGAATGTATTAATTAAAACTATCCGTTAAAAGTGTACGAGCAACAATGCTGAACGTTCAAACTTTAAATTTACAAATAACCGTCTGAATATAATTATGAAAAACGAATGTCCACAGATAATGTATTAATAACAATGCTGAATGTTTAAGAAATAACGTATCGACTTCCAAAAAACTGCACTAAATAAATAAAAAAAAATAAGCGTTGATTTTCACTTTACCAATCTAAATCAGATAACAGTTATGATCAAAAGCACATTTAATTAATAACTAATTTGTAAAGCTAACATGTCATAGAAACTAAATTCAAAGTTTTGTAATGTGACCATGATATTTTTTAGATCATGGCCTGCTGCTTTAATTGCTGTGACCTAAAACATTCATGGTAACATTAAGAGGAAGGAACAGATTAAAGTCAACCTAATTAATATCAAATAAAAATAACTGCCGTTTATATTTTAGCTCTGAAAACGATCCACAAAGTCTCGCGTTTGAGTAACCGTCTCTCGACTAATCAAATAGACGCTAACATTATGCAAAAGGAACATGTTGGCCGTATAACCGAAAGATAGCGAAAAATTTAAACTAAATTAAAATTAGCCGAAGTTTCTCGAATGTATTTCTTAATGGCTTATGGGTAAATAATAACATTTGATAAAGACTGAAAGTATTCAGATCCTAACGAAATAAATGTGAAATTTGGCCATGAACTCTTAAGATTATTTTAATATCAGACTGTTTGTTTGGTGATTTCTTGTTGACGGTTACTGTTCAACAGCCTAAAACTGAGTTTCAACTATGAAAAACAAATAATAAAATAAGCGTCTACTTCCATTGTACATCTTTTAATCTAATTATTATTATTTCTTTATGAGATGAATATGTATTTATGAATTACACAGGTTTAAAAAATTTTTTTTTATCAATGATACAGATACAATGCATATGAATGTGCATGAGTTTTAAAATAGTCTATATGTATGAGTTATAAACGAATATATTTGTGATTTCTGTATATATTTATTTAAGAATTATGAGAAATTTGACTAATACAATGATGTGTATTTATGAGTTCTACAAGAATCTATTTATGAGTTCTACAAGAATCTATTTATGAGTTCTACAAGAATCTATTTTTTTGTAAGTTATACACTAACCTATTTATAAGTTATACACTAATGCATAAACAGAATCACTATATGTGAGTTATGCTAGCTCTAAACTTGTTACGTGTGTTGGTGACTTCATCCAGCGTCTGCATCTATACGAGTTGATGAAGGACCTCGGCCACTCTCTGACACCCGATGGATTTGCGCGACCACGCCAGTCGCAGAGGCCCGCCCACTCTTCATATGAATGGTTATCATATTGGCAGCACTAATTCCTGATATAATTTGGTCTGCTCGGGATCACCACGTGTCTCTCGGGGGCAAAGCGCGATCTCCAGAAATCTAGATGAACAATTCAGTGATCATTGCTTCACAATTCGATTTATTGTCACTAGCATTTGCACATTTCAACTTAGAATCCCACTTGTCATAATCGTTTGAAGAGAAGGGGGATGGAGCGAGAGTAGTTAACAGCACGTGAAGAAATAAACATGCGATGTGAGAAAATGACAACTTGAAAGGATTTTTAAAAAGCACGATTTCACCACATATTATGAAACCTGTGATTTGTGAAGACGACAATGGGATTAACAGTAAACAAACGCTTTAACTACGGTGTAAGAAAATGACAATTTGTTTTAAGGATTAAAAGAAAACAAATCGTTTTAACTACACACGAAGAACTCGTCTACACTGACTGTAAAAATGACACGTTGATTTCATGATTTAAAAAAGAAGAATCTCTTTAAGGACATGTGAGAGATTCAAACTACGATTTCGGGATTAAACAAGAGAAGTAAGAAAAATAAGAATTTGTAATACGGTTTCAAATAAACACTTTATCTATACGTGAAGAATTAAAGCTACGATTTAAGTAAACAACAGTCTGATTTTAGGATAGAGAAAACATGGGGGATAACGAATCAATCGAGAGAAGTTAACAGTGCTTGAAGAATTAAACCTGCTATGTGAGAAAATGAAAACTTAATTTAAGGATTATAAAAAATATTTTTTTAAGTAAAAAAGTGATTTGTTAATTCGTGTGGATTGAGAAAAATAGTTGTGACACATGGTGAATCGCATGAGACCGACTATCATCTTCTGTTAACATACTGGAGTTATATTGGCTTTCCTGTAATTGGGTTATGACGAGTTTCATGAAAACAATGTGCGGTCGATATCATGTATGCACTGAAAACACAAGTGCGAGTGATGCGAAATAATTGGTAGGTAAGTTGTCCAGTAATTCAAGTGTTTGTTTTGTGGATGCTAATATTCTACAATCTATATATCAGGGACGTTGGAGCCGGGGGGTGGGTGGCTGGGGGATTGCAGCCCCCCAATAATTCTCATAAATATATATTTTTTAAATTCATTGTTGAATTATTCACCGGCTAATTCTGATGTTCAGAAAAGGGATCAGCCCCCCCCCCAATATGAGCAGCCCCCCAATATGAATTTCGTCCAACGCACCTGAATATAATCGCAATCCATGCGCGGTTCCATAGGGGGGGGGGGGCACCGCCCCTGAAAGGAATATTTTTATATAATCTCTTTTTACATAAACTAAGCCACCCAAACAGCTACATTTATAAAACAACACCGTAAGAGGGCATATTTGTATTCTAGAGCACATTGATTTTTTATTTTATCATCGACTATTGGACATCAATCATATAGTCATTCTGACCTATTTTTAGAGGAAACCCGCTGCCGCCACATAGGCTACTCTTTCCGATGAGCAGCAAGGGTTCTTTTATATGCACTGTTCCACAGACAGGACAACATATACCACGGTCTTTGCTGAACCAGTTGTGGACCACTGGTTGAAACGGAAAATAGCCCAACCTTTTTGTGATACATGGGTATCTACTCAAGCCAGGTTTTAAAGTACTATTTTTGTTTCAGAACTTTATCAACAAATGAATTAGGAATTCTTCGCTATGGTGTGTTTGAAGGGTTGCACAATCTAACTGTATTGTAAGTAATTTGTAATAAAATTTAATATAGACCTCTAACTAGATGGTATGAATTTATTTTATGTTCAGAGAATCTATCAAAAGTAACATAAATGAAACTGAACTAATTGATATTAATTAGGATATCAAAATGTTAGTATTCTAAACACTGAACATTAAAACCATGCCATGTTGAAGTTTAGGTGAATTTCATAATTCTATTTTCAGACCATAATATATGAAACTGAACTAACTGATATTAACTGCGATATCACAAACTGAACTAATTAATATTAATTGCAATATCATAATGCTAGTATTCTAAACACTGAATGTTAAATCCTTGCCTTATTAAAATCTCCATAGATTTCTACTACTATTTTCAGAGCAGTTAGCAAAAGTATCAAACATGAAATTGAACTGATATCAGTTGCAAAATCAGACTGACATTAACTGCGATTTCAGAATGTTTATGTTCTAAGCATACACTGTTAGATTCTTGTCATGTTGAATTCATAATACATTTGTACTTATACTTTCAGAGCATTTATGAAAAATAATATACACAAAATAGAACAAACTCATATTAACTGCGATTTCAGAATGTTTATGTTGTAAACATACAATGTAAAATTCTTGTCATGTTGAATTCTTAATACATTTCTACTTACACTTTCGGAGCTGTTATGAAAAATAATATACACAAAATAGAACCAACTCATATTAACTGCGATTTCAGAATATTTATGTTCTAAGAATACAATGTTAAATTCTTGTCATGTTGAATTCATAATACATTTGTACTTATACTTTCAGAGCATTTATGAAAAATAATATACACAAAAT
>JAULBS010116129.1:0-14602 GCA_032355785.1 Symmetromphalus regularis | reverse complement strand
TTGTTTCTTATACATGAAGATATGTATATGTATTGTTTCTTATACATAAAGATATGTATATGTATTGTTTCTTATACCTGAAGATACGTATATGTATTGTTTCTTATACATGAAGATATGTATATATATTGTTTCTTATAGATAATGTATATGTATTGTTTCTTATATATAGATATATGTATATGTATTGTTTCTTATACATGAAGATATGTATATGTATTGTTTCTTATTCATGAAAATATGTATATATATTGTTTCGTATACACGGATATATGTATATGTATTGTTTCTTATACATGAAGATATGTATTGTTTCTTATACATGAAGATATGTATATGTATTGTTTCTTATACATAAAGATATGTATATGTATTGTTTCTTATACATAAAGGTATTTATATGTATTGTTTCTTGTACATGAAGATATTTATATGTATTGTTTCTTATACATGAAGATATTTATATGTATTGTTTCTTATACATGAATATATGTATTGTTTCTTATATATAAAGATATGTATATGTATTGTTTCTTATATATAGAGATATGTATATGTATTGTTTCTTATATATAGAGATATGTATATGTATTGTTTCTTATATATAAATATATGTATTGTTTCTTATATATGCAGGTTTACTTGAATGTTGTTCAAACCATGTAGGTAAATAGACATACTTGTTAAAATGACATTTATGTACAGTGTTTAAAAAGTGCTATACAATATATTATTGTATTACGCCTATTTATAAACTGTTGAAAATAAACATTTGTCTATATACAATACCTCTAAACTTACTTGTATAATATTATATTATAAACATTTATCTATATACAATACCTCTAAACTTACTTGTATAATATTATATTACTGTTATGCTTCTCATTTTCAGGTTGAAACGGATCCACGGACTACGACCACCCCAGATAATAAGACTATTGGTAAGAATAAATACATCCATTTTGTAATACTCACCCGGTCCCAGTGGTCTAACTCTTAGGTCATCAGATCAATGCTGGTTTTTACAGCAAACTAGCCTTAGTCGAGATACTGGATTTATTTAATTTATTTATTTATTTATTTATTGCTTGATTTACTTACTTACTTACTTACTTATTAATTAATTGTTATTATTATTTTTTATGAAGTGCAGATAATCCCTGTCAAACTGCAAGCTACTTGCAATATATTAGTCAAAGACAACTAGTAACACAAAGTAGAATTGAAAAGGCTGTTTATTAAAACGACAAAGTAAGATATTACATGATATGCATTACCCAACTGAAAACCGTACATGACATTTATCAGTTGGTAATATATAAAAATTGTAAGTAACAAAAGCATTATGTTAACAATTGACTAGTGTACTGCCACCTAGATTGAGCTGCAACTTATTGGTTGCATCTCCACTAGCAACCACACACCCTTAATTAATTGTTATTATTATTTTTTACTGATTAAAAGCAAGGCTTATTAGGGAAGTGTGCACCTATTGCATGGTCCAGTGGGCCGCAACTAGCGTGGCATAGTCTGTGCTATTCTGTCTGGAAATAGTATAAAAATAATCCTTGTTGTTTAACAAAAAGAATAACCTATGTCGTGACAGCACGTTTCCTTTATCTTACTAATGTTAACCTTTTTCCTGAACAGACAAGCCTAAAAGTTTGTGAGTCATTGAAAATGAATTGGATATAGCATGAATAATATTATGGTTGAACCACGTATCATCCATCTAATATTTAATGTGAAGGTAAAAAAACAAAAAAACAAACAAACAAGATTAATTATCAAAATAATATTTTAATTTTTTGTATTGTTTTCATACAAGTGGATGGTTTTATGACAAAGACTTTTTGTTTTAAAAAACAAACAATAACAACAACATTGCCTTGATTTGTTCTTTAAAATGCTAGAGAGCAAACTCAACTCAAGAAGTTAGAACAACAAAGCTATAATTTGAAGAAAAAATCCACTATCGATTGTAATTTCAAGATTTCTTTTTCAAGCACTCTACATTGATTCCATATTAATTGTTTTTTATTTCTTCTCTTTTATTTGGTTCGCAGATAACCCAAAGCTGTTCACAAGAGATGGAACGAACGTTCTCGGTGTAATAGTGTTTTCTATCGCACTAGGAGTTGTGATCAACTATCTGGGAACGGCTGGGAAGCCTCTACAATATATGTTTGAATCTCTCAATGCAGCCACCATGATCCTCATCAGACTCGTTATTTGGTAAGACAAGAGGCAGGTGTAGGAGATGATTTATATTTATTTACACATATTTGTTTAATTGCCCCCAGCACAAAAACAAATCAGCTATTAGCGACCAAATTGTTTAAATTAAAAATAGTTTATACAATATATCACAGTACAGAATTGATTTACAAAAATATGGTAAAGTATATATGATATAATGATAAAATGTATATAGCAAACAATATAATAAATATCACTGTGGTAAAACACAAACTCAGTATAAAAAATATATAAATAAAACTGCTAAAACAAATCCAATAAATTAAAGGTGATAAATAAATATATTATAAAAATTACTTGCTTAAAAAAAAACCAATAAATAAAACAAAACATCAAACAAACCAACGAAACAACAAAAACAAAACATAATGAGTTGTAGGTGGAGTCTAAATAATTCAACAACATCCTGATTGTTTCATTATTTTGTTTGATACATCGTCTATAATAGGCTGTAGTTGAGGACAATTCACCAATGTATAACGCACCGTCAATCTACACCGACAGTGCTCACACTGAGGTGAAGTGCCCCTTCTTCAAAATTAAAATGTTTGTTGAATTTCTGACCAATACCGGAAAATGTATGTAATGACACGTTAATGATGCTGATCGTGATTGTGTTGGGACGAATGAATAGAAGAAATTCTCTCTGAAATGTTTCATGCTATGACCTGATTTCAGCCTAGGTATTACAGTCTGTAGCATAAACTAACAGACATCAGAGAAGTAACATTTAATAAAATAACATCCATGTAGTCCACAAGCATTTAGGTTTTTGAAGATTTCTTCTCCAACAAATGTTCTTCATTAGGTATCGTCCAAGTAGTAGATGTCGTCTGTACAAGGTTTATGGCAATTACGATATACCTAAACAAAATAAGAAAACTGTGTTTAACAGCTGTTGAATAATTATTTAATTTTGTGGGTGATGTTAAACGTGTTTTACCCTAGAAGCATTGACATGATATATACAATGTGCCGAAATACTACATTATCAGAAGCAATATGGATATATATAAAAGCCACTAATTTAAACATTTTTCTAAATAAAAAATGATTTCCACAGATAATATCAATCATGTTGGTAATGTGTTTTTTCTATAGACCATGTGTGTAAATACAGCAATGTTGTTGACAAGACATTTCATTCAACAAGTACTTTCCATTTTGCATCATTTTAGTAATTTCTTCTGTAGACCATGTGTCTTAAATACTAAGACACTACATAATTTACAGGATGTTGCGAAACATATATTTAATTCAACACATATTCTTCATTTGACTTCATGACCAAAACGTGTTTCGTTTTTAGACTGTGCTAGACAAATTATTTTATGGGATGTAGCTTAACATATATTTAATTCAACAGGTACTCACCATTTGGCATCTTGTTCCTGATCGCCAAGAAGTTTGCTGAGATGGAGGATCCAGCCCTGATGGTTGAACAGCTTGGATTCTACAGCATCACCGTCCTCACTGGCCTCGCCATCCACGGCGGCCTTGTTCTGCCGCTCATATACGCCATAGCCACCAGGAAGAATCCGTACATGTTCCTGTATAGGATGTTGAAGGCTATCGTCACTGCTTGGGGAACAGCATCAAGGTATTACAGTGAACTACATAACACTGTTTCTTATCGAACTCTAATCTGGTTGCATGATACATTATCACTTTCGAAAATTTATAATGTTATTAGTCAATGAAAAATATAAATTTTTACCTGTATTATGAATTGTTTTCCAACCATGGAACCGTCCGTTCATCCATCCATCCGTCTGTCCGTCCAAACCCACCTTCCTTTCATTATTCTGTCAGTTCGTCCTGCCTGCCTACCTACCTGCCTTCCTGCTACAATCCTCTCTAAGCTACCTTACCCAATGACTAATCTATCTGTCTATTTCAGCTCTGCCACTCTTCCAATTACCATGGACTGCCTTGTGAACAAAAACCACGTTCATCGCAACATCGCCCGCTTTGTCGCTCCTATAGGCGCCACCATCAACATGGACGGGACGGCACTTTACGAAGCAGTAGCCGCCATTTTCATCGCTCAGTACATCGGCAAGGATCTCAGTGTTGCTGACGTCATCATTGTTAGGTAATCTTTAAAAAAATAATTCATATTAAATATTTATTATAGATTGTACAATAATTTAAAGTGACATTATAGGATGTCTATATTTTAAAATAATATACAGATATACAATTACATGTTTTTGGAATCAAACATTCTCAAATGATTTAGGGTCAACAGTAATGCTGCTTCCTGGATGTCATCGACATATTCTTCAATTTAGTGCTGATATGTTATACATCGACATGGTCGAAACCATAGGTGAATCTACTGTACTATTTTCCGTTCCAGCTAGCTGTTAACAACTGAAGGCTGTTATGTATCCTAATTGATCTATGATAAAATTCAAACCAACCCTTGACTCTAATCGAAATATGCTCTATATAGGTAACGACAGTAGGATTTATGTTTTCGATGTGTAACAAACACAGTAATATGCGGGGGAGGGGGGAAGGCGGGGGGCGGATGCAGGATTTCTGAAAGGTGTGTTCAAATGTGATCGGTAATGGTTAATTACCACGTCATTCTTGTAAAATGTAAAAAAAAAAATAATAATAATAAAAATTTAAAAATGAAGTGCTCCGATCCCTGGATGCACTACAGTTTAAACCTGACAACGAACATTCCTTTCCTTTCAACTGCAGCATTACCGCCACTGCGGCAGCTATTGGAGCAGCAGGTGTTCCCCAAGCTGGTCTGGTTACCATGGTGATTGTTTTGACTGCTGTTGGTCTACCGACAGAGGACGTCACCCTGATTCTAGCAATTGATTGGTTCTTGTAAGTATATTTCATATTAGAAGTATTAATATAAATACCTCTATAAACTTGTGTGTTGTTTAGACTGGTTCTTGTAAGTATATTTCATATTAGAAGTATTAATATAAATACCTCTATAAACGTGTGTGTTGTTTAGACTGGTTCTTGTAAGTATATTTCATATTAGAAGTATTAATATAAATACCTCTATAAACTTGCGTTTTGTTTAGACTGGTTCTTGTAAGTATATTTCATATTAGAAGTATTAATATAAATACCTCTATAAACTTGTGTATTGTTTAGACTGGTGATTGCATTAATTACGTTGTTATAGGACTTGCGATTGGTAGGTACTCGTAGGATCAAATACCACTAGTGGTATTTGTAATCTCAGTATGTATGCTCTGAAAAGTTCAGTGGGTAGGTGTACACCACTTACACTGACTTGTGGTCCACAACTGGTCCATCTAAGGTCTTGATTTGTGCTATCATGTCTATGGGATTTTGCACATAAAAGATCCGTTGCTGCTTATTGGAAAGAGAAGCACATAGGTGCTTACCCAGCCATTTTTCATGCGGTTCCAAATTTACAGTCAAGTGGGGGGTTTGGGTCATCCTCACAACTTTTTTTTGAAACCTAGAAGTCATATGGTGCATTCTGGAGACATTGAGAACTAATTTTACACCTACAAATAAACTTGGAAATCGCGGGTATGAAAAGGAGTACATCCGCCTTTTCTTGTTGCCTTACTTGCAAAGAACTGGTTAGTACTGGAGGTTGCCAGGAACACTGTTATGTTAACTGACTGCCAACTGAAATACTGTTTCTCACACCAAAACTTTTACCTTTGTTGAAAGAACAGGATTGTTTGTTAAACGACACCCCAGCACATGTTTTATCCAACTGCTATTAGGTGTCAGACATTTTGTGTTTTGCGACTCATGGCCTTTAGAGGAAACTTGCTACCGACACATAGGTTCTCTTTCCAATTAGCATCGAGGAACCAGTCTAAACAAAACGCAAGTTGATAGAGGTATTTATATTAATGCCCTTTTCCACATTGGCCTGACAGCATAATAAAATGTCACATTAGAAACTCATTGACCAATCGAAACAGCAGATGGCCTCTGGTTGGTATTTTGTGTTCATGCGTATAAACTATATATGTATACATAGTAACATGTTTTCAGCAGTTGATAACAATTCATTCATATGATATCACATTAATTTTTAAATGCCTTTGGACGGTTTTAAATACTGCTCCAGACGCATATGATAATAATTATCATAATTTATGATGGGTTTTTTCATTTTCTTACAGAATAAAAAAAAGAAAAGGTAATGGATCTTTTTGAGAATATCTGTTTGAAAACTATCCTGTACATTAATTTTATAGACAATAAATCGTTATTATTCCTATTGAACAGGGATCGTTTCCGGACCGCAGTTAATGTAATGGGCGATTCCATTGGCGCTGGGATTCTAGACCATCTCTTCCGTAATACGTTCGCAAACATCGCAAACGTGGAAGAAGAAATCGCAAAAGATCCTGCTTACGCTTCAGGAAGCGTGCACCCCGAACAAGACGACTTTACCAAAGTGACAGATGGCAATGTTCCGAAAGAGAACAGTTACGACCTGAACACCAAACAAAACAACGAACGCGCGGATGATGTAAGTGGATTGATTAACCCTGTAGCCGAAGCCAAGATGTGAGAAATAAACAAACGTCTAATTGTTAATATGATGCAAGAAGTTCATTATCAGCATTTTTGGGAAGCAGAGTCAGAGTGTACAATATCTTTTTTTTAATTGTTAAATTCGTACTGCCAAGAACTTTCCCAATCACCTTCGAGTGGCTAATTAAAATAAGTGAATGTATTATATGGTTTCCTGTCACCTTTCGAGGGGGAATAACTGTGAACTGCAAATGTTTTACTTGATAGTTCCCTTCGTTTTTAAATTTACACAGTACGCTATTTGTCAAAACCAAATCAACCGAAAACAAATTGAGCAATAAAAAAAGGAGTGTTTGCAAACATACAATATATTCGACACAGTCAACCGTAGAAACTGTGACCATATTATTCTATTAACAGCAAGTGCACTTTTAAATATGCATTTTTAACGTATACACGATCACAATATGGACAAGAAATATTGGGTCCCCTGCTGGGGATCGACCCGATAACACAACCGCTCTTCTGTCAAATGATGTGCGAATAAACCAAACTGGGAACAGTATTTAAGGGAATCCTCAATTTATTGAGAAAACACGTGTAAACAAATAACTGGAATTCATTTGTCTTAGTGAAGTCAATAAGTGGTCCCCTTAACTTGAGGATTCCCGTAAATATTGTTCCCAGTATATATCCCGCTTACGTGACGAATGTTTGTTAATTATAATAAACAACACAAAACGTTTGCTTTTTCATTTGTAATATACGATTCATTATTGAAATTCTAATGGATGTTATTTATTTTTATATGACGTACGTTAAGAAACAACAACGCAAAACGTTTGATTTTATTTTCAATTTGTACAATGCGATAAATTACTGAAATTGTTATCTTATTTAACATTTGTACATATATGACAGGAAACAATTCCATATTAATAAACAAAATTATTGTTAAATATTGAAATATACGTTATGGTAATTGTCTTTTGTTTATAATTTCCTATAGATTTCTAAATATAAAATAATAATAATAACTTTAATACCTTTGACCCTACTAATTTATAATAAATTATATTAGTAATTCAATATTTGACATGATGTACTGCATGCGAAATATATATATATGCAGACTGCAGTCTAGGCGGGCCCGAACCCCCTTCCCCATCCCTTTAATTAATAACTTTTAGCAAGTTAGATTGTCCAGTAAAGTTAGCCCAAAATATGGGTGAACCTAGAACAAATTGCAATAGAAAGTGTTTTTGGTTTATATTGCTAATTAGGTCCTTCTGATCATCACATAAAAGTCTCCACCTCCACTTTTCTGATCCCGGGAATGTGGTTAATTTGCATAAATCCAATATGGCCACTAAAACAAATTTCAGTGTACAGCAAACTTCTAACTGGTTGCTTACGAATGTTGATACAAGCATGAAACTTGGCACAGAGGGTTTCATTGGGTCATTCTTTAAATCTGACCAATGACCCATACACAATTCCAAGATGGCGGCCATTTTTCAAAATGGCCACCAAATTTGTTCGAAACAAAAACCCTATTTAGCATATAAAACTTCAAAACAAATTGCTACAAAAGCGATTTGTTGGTGTTTTTAGATTTGTTGAGATGTACACAATAACAACAAAAATTAAAATCAACCAATCACAAAATAGGGAAATTAGGTCATATCCAACATGGAGGATATTTCAATTTTCATACACCAGATAACAGGCAATGTTATTATTTGAATCTTCGAAATTTTAAATGTTGATAAAAACATGAAACTTTGCATGAATAGTCTCACTGAATTATTTTTAAAATTGATCTATGACCCATATGAAATTCCAAGATGGCAGCCATTTTTCAATATGGCTACCAGACTTCTCTTAAGAAACAACCCTATTTGGCATATAATACCCAAAAACAAACTGCTACAAAAGTTGTTTTCTGTGATTTTATGATTGTTGATCTGTTCACACTAACAGAAAACAAATATATCAAAATCAACGCATCGACTGTGGGGAAATTAGATCAAATCCAATAATTATGGTGGATATAGCACTTTTTAAAGCTATCTGGTAAATGTTTTAGGCAAATCTTTCAAATTGAGATGCAAGTTTGAAACATAGCATGGGTAATTTCTTTGGGTTATTCTTCAAATCCAATCAATGAACCACTTGAAATTCCAAGATGGCGGTCATTTTTCAAGATAACTGCCAAATTATATAAACAAAGTGTTATTCACAATATATATTGATAACATTAACCGATTTTAGTGATCTTATTGTTTAGTTTATATGGAGCATCATTCTTTCTTGACATTATGGGCAGACTATGATTTTTGTCAGGTTTCCAACTTCCCTTCAAAGTATTAAAGTCATTTTCTTTTCCGATCAAAACCATGATGTGGTAGTAAACTCTGAGGCAGGCCATGGTAGATGATGCACTTGATGGAAACATTCGAGTTATATTTAACAAATTATAATTTGATTTTGTTGCAAACACTTTCTTATTAACTAAGTTATGGTGCAAATATGTACATTTCCCACCAAACAGAATAACCATTGCTTGGCTTCCAGTCTTGAATGATGTAACTTATCTGGCCAGATGTATTGAATGAATTTGCACAAGATTTCAGATGTTTGTAAAGATAACTTTATCGCAAACAATGAACGCATCTGTGAAGAAGAATTAAGAATATAAATCACTACCTACCAGTAACTTCAGATTGTTGATATCTAATGTGAGGCTTTTAACCAGTTGTCTGAATGAAGATACACATCTAAGACTGTGTTCTATGTATTTGCTTAATGATGAAGAATGAGTAAATTAGTACCTTACCCTATCAAACACAAAATATATATCTTTAAATGTTAAGTCCTAAAGCTTATAGGCACATAAGGCAGAATCAATTCCAAAACCATGAGTCTGCACTCATGGATATATCTTAAAATGTGTTTATAGGTGAGCATATCATGCCTGAATGGTGGGACATAAGAATAGTCAAAATAGGATATTGGATCAGATATCTATTTAGTCAGTGATGCATTATATTATGAAATGACCTCTGAATATTTACAATTAAACCTTTCAAAAGCTTTCTTAAGTTCTTGAATATTATAACCCTAATGAAACAACTTCTTCGGAATCAGAAAGATACGATCTTGTTTAAAGTGAACCTATAAATTATCATGTGCTAAATGATCTCAATAGTTGCAGTATGTAGATGCCAAATGCTGGAGCAGAAGCTATTTGGCTTAAAATCAGGGAAATTATCAGCTCGATAGGTGTGGACTCGAGAAGTCAGAGTTCTTCTGTTGCTTGAAAATATCTTTGTCAGAATCTCCTACTTGGTTAATCACATTGCAATCACTTTTTCTCTCAAATGATCACTTACAATCTTTATTTGTTGCAATCCCTTGAAAGAATTGCATCCTTTACCCAGAAAACCTGTATTTACACACATTACATGCAATATATACCAGAAATGAAGGCCATCATTAATCACTATCATCCTTTTGATACAGAAACATTTTTCTAACTGAGATGGGATTGTTAGGTATTATGTTGAACACTTCATTTCTAAAGTTACCTTATGCAAAACCTATTTAGCTGACAATTAATTCCATCCACAATTAAACAGCAGTTTGTCAACAAATGCTGTGATCCAGTAGGACACTGGTATTCATTCATTCTTAGTCGGAGGGAAGTATTTCCTCCCTCAAAAACTGTCTAACAGTTGATAATTACAAAGCATGTTATCACCTATTAGTAATAACTTTGTCCACTTTAAATGTATAGCTAAGATATACTCAATCCCACACTGTGTACTAAGGGCTACCAGTGAGTAGCCAATAATAACACATTTCAGCTTTTGGTGAGTGTTAGGTCCACTAATAATCAGTTCTTGTAGTTTTGACATATTGACAACTGTTAAAAGAAAGTTATCTATCCACCTATTTATCCCATGCATTATATCAACTTGTTAAATAAATGTCCAACTTTGGATATGTTCTTCTCCACACCCTATGCTATAGAAAAACACCATAAAACGTTTTCATGCACTTTTTTGGGGGTCGTGTCGCATATTGATCCTACTATATATTTCTATATACTATCTAACACGTGCTCGTGAATCAATTATTTGGTAATTTACATGCACGTGTGCATATCTTCAAGATTGAAGTTGAAACCTGGGGCCCCAAATGGTAGCGTCTCACCACCAAAACTGTAGGATATTCACCGATATACCCCGTAAAGTGTGGGTATAACTATTACATGTATGAGACCGTAGTAAAACATCAACAAATACCTCTTGAACTGTAACGTTGAAGATGTATCCAATATCAGGAAACTCCGGTGTGAATTCGTTATCGGGATTTATGTTTATAAGAACCGTCTCTGTCGCTGTGCTCTGAAAATACATTATTAAATTATCAATGGGCATTGTATTGTAGACACGTATTTCAGTTGGTGTTCCTGAGGAGCCTGTTTCACAAAACCTTCGTACGAGTAAAACTAGTCGTACGATGATCGTACGACCACTTTAGGTGTTTCTCGAAATCTTCGTACCTACAATAATTCGTAAAAAATATCGTAAATCTACGACAGCTTCGGACCACTCATGCGGCTTTCGTTTTACTCGTACTTTCACTGATATCGTTGCAACTGCATGTTTTCACATAATATCCCTTTGCCTCAAGAAAACGAATATTTGGCAATCATGAAAATGATGGAAATAATAACAATATTGAACACTAGCGGATCCAGGAGGCTTCAATGGGTCAGGACCCCCTTTTTCTCGATTCCCCCCTCCCCTTTATTTTTACCATATTACGAGTGGAAGGTGGTGGAAATTCACAATTTGTTCACCTATTTCTATTCACTCATCACTTTTGAACCTCCCCTTTTCAGAAATCCACATTTTCAGAAATTAATTAGGCATATAAAGTTACTTAACACTTCGTATAATACTTACTCCATTGTATGCAACGGTGACTTCAATAAGCTTATTTGTGCATAGACCCTAAAATAAGAAATATACATGTTTACATTAGCTATGATTATGATGCTGGTAATGGTCAGGAGGAGAAAAGTATGGTGATGGACTCATAAGAAGACATTCGTAAGTTTGTATAACATAAAATATAATTTCAACAACCACAGTGTTTACTTTAAAATTAAAATATTTACTTTAAAAAAAAGGTGGACTGGAAGAAATATTTCTGCCCGAATTTCTGACAGTATTGGTTACAGACCAGCAAAATCATTGTTGTTTGATACCTGTGTCAAATTCAAGAACTATTTTTTACAAAATGGATAGTTTTATACAATATTGTTTGGCTTGTCAAAGTGAAGTTAAAACATATTCAAAATGTTAAATTGTTTTCGCTATCTTGTTTTAAAATATAAAAAAAAACACTTTAATTTTATATATATAAAAAAATAAAAAAATATTAGGATCTTTGAAACTAAAGAAAGGAATTTAATTTAATTTTGGTTATATACACATCTAAAAATATTTTCATTTTTATCATAATATCCAACATAAGTGATAGGAATATACTTCATCATCTAAATTTCATTCCCATCTGTCTGTAACCTTATTTCATAGCAACTCATTCTTGTTATTAAAACCGACAGACACAAATTGCCGGCACGGTGGAACAGGGTGGGATGAGAAGAGGGGCTCTAACGTCCCAATAATTCCGAATCAAGCATAACCTCGTATCCACTTGAACAAGGATACATGTATTAATAACTAATAGATTATATTTGTAGCCAACCTGAGTTTTATTTTCTAGATCAAGCTCTTCTGCAGCCATTAATTCGTTGTTCGTTATGTTGAGTAGTCCTTTATGGCTGCTTTTCTTTATGTATACATCTTTGGTGTAATTAGTAAAAACGTAACCTGCAAAATCGAAGTGTAATTAAATAAACTGTAAAAGCTATACAATCATAACCTACATGAAACTGTCATATTTCTTCGAATGTACACTTATTAAACAAGAAGATACACTAGCAATTCGTTAGCTTTGCGGAATAAGACATGGGGGTTTAAAAAAGCTTGTTAATTAACAAAGTTAATTATGTATTAAGATAGAGGGAGAGCCAAATTTTACGCCATTACCCGTCTTTATTCTCTTTCAGTTTAATTTATTGAGTGAACTAGCGTCGCTGCAGCAGGATATGTCAAAATATGTAATGTTATTATTACCAGTATGGCTTTAAAACAAATCTGAATTTCAGTCGATTTTTAAATATTTTTTACAACTCCTGTAATGTGTCTATTTTATAGTATTAGAGAGAGTACAATCCAGGAATTATATTATTTTGATACCGAACAGTTATAAAGTAATTTCAAAGAATTTATAGCAATTTTAAAATCAATGTTTACCGAAAAATATCAGAAAATACAAACATGAAATGCAAAGCTATCTCGCAAAGTACAGTGGTCTAAAGCATCGGAATAACTCCACGGGAAATATTCGAATTATTTTTTTCGGATAGCATCTTCCTCTATATTTATGGTTTTAGAGGTTTCAGACCTGACTGGGCTTATTACTCACTCAGTTTTCTCAAATTATAATGCTATTTTCATTGTGTTTTTTACCATTCCTTCAGTAGAATAATTGTTATTTTGTTTTCTCCTGCATGCTTTATCATTGCTATCACATCAGTTTCATACGCATTTCGTGCTTCCATGAATTTACATTCAGATAGACAGTGTTTCGGTGTTAGCGTGCAGTTATGTATGTACGTATATGTGAGTGTTTCATCGACCTCAAACCCTCGCACTGCCATATGTGTTTCTAGGGACAGTAATGTTTTCATACATAATATCAATATGATATTTATATTAAAATTTGTAAAATTAGAGTAATAAGCATCTAACGCAGAACTGATGCGTTCAGCATATTTTTTACGACACACCGTGATCGTAATACGTTTATGTATTTGATGTGTATTTACCTGCATCTACGTTTTCTTTAGTCGTAAAAGGACATTCGCAAAAACCTGCAGGAAGAGAATATTATCATCAGTAAGAAGAATTTTCCAATTGGTGAAAATACTGATCGAGATTGGTAAATTCATAACAACTTTTCTATTTTCTTTATAATAATAAATTAATATGTTGAATAATTAATAACTGAATGTCTTGTAAATGTGTTATCTTATTGATAAAAAACACATAATAATAATAATAATATATACATATGTATATTTTTTTAATTTTAGTACATTTCAGTATGTTTATTAAGACAACTTATACTTTATGCAAAGAGAACATTAACGAAGGTGAAATTATATTTAAACCGTTTTAATATACACTGTAAAAAGTTTTAAAATGACATTAATTGGTAAATATATTTAAAATGAATATACATGTATTAAAAATAACTTACAAAATAAAATCCAACAAAAGAATAACGACAATGAAATCCAACAATCCATGGCATTTCTGTTGCACTTTCTTCTTTTAGTTATACTATCTCTTCATTGTATCAAAAAATATAAGTTAGATGAAAAGAAATGACAATAAACTAATTTTTATCACATATATACATGTACAGATATAATGGATATTTTTACGCACGCTCACATTCATGCCTACATTACAAACATACAAACACACGAGCTCATAAAAACATGAGCACGCACACAAAGATCAAAACAAATTAAATCCTAATATTTATACATTTTATTTGCAAATTTTATGTTGTCCACTGGATGTTTATATATTTTCATTAAATATATATATATATATGTTTTATTTGCAATAGGCCATGTGGCCCTTGAGCACAAAATATAGTTACATACATATTTACAAAT
>JAULBS010116118.1:0-14602 GCA_032355785.1 Symmetromphalus regularis | reverse complement strand
ACGGAACCAGTGAAATGCGTTGTATGCAGCCAGTATAGTATGCTACAAAATAAGATACACGCAATAGAACTATTTGTATAGGCTACGGAACCAGTGAAATGCGTTGTATGGAGCCAGTATAGTATGCTACAAAACTAGATACACGCTATAGAACTATTTGTATAGGCTACGGAACCAGTGAAATGCGTTGTATGCAGCCAGTATAGTATGCTACAAAATAAGATACACGCAATAGAACTATTTGTGTAGGCTACGGAACCAGTGAAATGCGTTGTATGGAGCCAGTATAGTATGCTACAAAACTAGATACACGCAATAGAACTATTTGCGTAGGCTACGGAACCAGTGAAATACGTTGTACTAAACCAGACATATATACAAGCGCATGTAGTGTAGGCTACAGAAGTAGTGAAATGTCAGAGACCGACAGTTTAACCACGCCACTATCGGTTAACATGTCGAATCGACACTCACTGTTTTTAAATTATACAGAGAAAAAATCTGGACCCAATTGTTCAAAGCATTGTTAATCTAACAATGGAGTAGATGAATATTTCTCTTTAAACTATCTTCGCAGAAAGTTCAAATATCGTATACTTCCTATTTGAATATGTATGAATACATTAAGCTATGATAATCAAAGTTTCAACATATCTTTTCAGTTACTATTTGCAATGATTTGTAATTTGGTTTTGAAACAGTCAACTAACCCTTGGTTAGTTTAATCTTGGTTTGAACAACTGGGCCCTGGTTAAGTCGAAATACAATTTCAGGCCTGCACAAATTGCACGGTTTACCGTTCATGTACAAATTTGCTAAATAAAGTTTCTATATCATCTTTTCTCGGAATATAAACAACATGACTGATTTCTGATGTAATAGAAATAACAAATACCAGTCTAGTTAGAATACATACGTCGGAAAGTGTAACGTATTCTCATTGATTATTAGATGTCGCCAAAGAGAATTCCTTAAAAATGCAGCCAATCAGAAATTGCAATAAGTACTTCTATTAATAAATATTAGTCGGAAATATTCGGCTGATTACGGAGAAGGATCACATATCGCATGTGTGAGGTTTTTCCAGTGACCGGTTATGCAAATTACAATAGGTTATGCAAATGTATTTGCCATAACCTATTTTCTGGTTATGCAGATTTTGAATGTGTACATGCCTGTATTTGTACGTGAAACAATACGAGACTATTTTGGCTATATACAGAGAAGGTTTTACACCTGATACAAGTTTCGTGATTTATATTTCAACATGGTTTGATCAACTGCTTTTCCTTATCGCTATATGAGGTGAAGTAAGCCGTGAACGAAGGACATTATCTGTTTAATAACTGGTGTATATTATACACCCGTGTGAGCCCACAGGCAACTGGGATCTGTTAATGAAGAGATTATGGTGTCCGTTTTGAACTCGAGGCATACAATACGATTAGTGTCAAACAGTTTGATCATAACACATAAAAAAAGTGTTTTCTACTGTTATCGTCAACACGGAATAGACATTAAATGCATACTTTCACCGATCCTTGACTTAATTAATTTCAAAACAAAGAATTAACTTGAAATATAAACATTTGATTTTTCCATAGAAATACTTCATTCAACTACTTGCATAACCACCGCATCTCGCTTATTATCAATATTTTAAAAATAATAATGAATTATGCTGACGGACAAATATATCGAAAAAATAAAGTTTTTTTCCCGCTGAAGGAGGTGTAACGTATTTATTTCGAGTGTTCGAGGTATTCTCCCCATTAGCCATTCTTTTGAAAGGTCTGAATATTTTTGTAGCTGCAAAACATTTCTTGAAATCAGGAAATTTGATGAATTTTAATTATTAATTGCGAAAAAGATCGATCGACTCTGCATGGAATTCACCATACCATGGTTAAGTTAAAACATCTTGCGTGATATGAAAGCGAGATCTAGTATCACAAATGCATGCAAGTTTCATTCGTAATCAATATTTAGACCACAAAGCCCTTTAAATTGCGTGGGACTATGCCTTTAATAAATATTTTAAATTGAATAAAATAATCATCAAATATAACTCTTAACAAGTTAAATACAGTTCGGATCTGCTTCCTAACGTCATGCTATTTTTTCTCTCTTGCAGTTATGCTGGTTTGTACTGCGAAATCATCCAGGGCTATTCAAAAGGCGCTGGATATAAACCAGGAATGAAGTTCGAAGATGATCGCTTTCGTAACACGTGGACAGCCGTCAGTATCGATGGGTCCTGGTGTTTCGTCAATTGCAACTGGGGCGCCAGGCACGTCAAAGCAGGCTCCAGCCGCATCAAAGGGGACGTCACGGGACATAAGAGGACGAAGAGGGACAGCGATGACTTTGGACAGTTTTCTTACGAGTGTGACGAGTTTTATTTCGTTACGGATCCGGAGGATCACATTTACCAGCATTTCCCAGACGATCCGTCGTGGCAGCTTCTAGAATGTTCCTTAACCCTGTCCGAGTTCATAAGTCTGCCTGTTGTCAAGTCGCCTTTTTTCAACTATGGACTGAAATTCGTGATGCATTACGACTGCATACAGGAGACAGAAAACGGAATCGTTCTGATCCAGATTAAAATTCCAAACCCTGTTGGGTTTGGCTACACCCTTGAATCAAAAGTCAAAGATTCAAATTCTCCCTCTCTGGAAGGCCGCGTCATGTTGCGAATGATTGGTCATAAAGCTATATTTACAGTGGCGCCACCAAAGAAAGGGAGATACTATTTTTCAATCTTTGCTAAAGATAGTTGGTGCTCAGACTCGTTACAAAGTGCGTGTGCTTTTCAGGTGAAGTGCAGAGAGAGGAAGGAATATATCAGAAGTCCCTACCCTAAGGTTTCGTTCTTTGGCCCCACCCCCAGTATGAGCAACTTCGGCTTGCTTCCCCAGACCCACATCGACTCGGCCGTCACTTACAGTCATGATGACCTAGTTTTTAACTTCCAACTTCATCAAAACATAAGACTGTCGCATTCTCTTCATTACCATGGCAACGAATCAGGTGCTAGTGACGAAGACTTTCAGAGATATGTTTTCGTAAAACAACGAGATGAAACTTCCATTTCCTATTTAGTACGCTGTCCTTTTGTTGGCAAGTATGTCTTTGCCATATTTGGAGCACGAATTACTTCTGAAACAGACAACAGCGCCCCCTATGAGTGTTTGTTTAGATACCTCATCGAATGTAGACATGCCGCGAAAAACAAAAGACCGTTACCTCGTGCGTGTCATCGCTGGTACAATGGTACGTTACTAGAGCCAATGTCCGGTGACCTTGAATTGGACGCCTGTGTGACTTTCAGAGTAAGAGCGCCAATGGCGTCAGACATCGCCCTTCTGATTGGTGACGCCTGGTTTCATTTCAAGGTCATAGCAGACAGTATCTGGGAAGGATTGGTTAAAACCGGTACAAAACCGTGTTTGGCCAAACTGTACGCAAAACTGGACAAGGAAAAGTCTAGATTTTCGCCACTGTTAGAATTTCGAGTGAAGTGATGCGTATCTGTTAAATGTATACGTTATTAAACGCATACTCCCACGGACCCCTGACCTAATTAATTTCCAAACAAACAATTAATTTTAAATATTAACATTTGATTTGTCCATAGAAATGCTTCATACAACTACTTACATAACCACCACAACTCGCTTATTATCAATATTTTAAAAATAATAATGAATTATGCTAACGGACAAATAAATCATAAACCATAAACTCGATTGGGAATTACCTATACCGTGGTTCTTAAAAGCGGGATCTAGTATCACAAATGGATGTAAGTTTCATTCGTACTTAATATTTAGAGCACAAACACCCTTAAATTCCTTGGGAATGTGCCTTTAATAATGAATCCTTATTGTTGTTCAAACTTTAAGCGATTAGAACGTACAATGATTTTGGGTAAACTGACCAATAGTAATCGAGATCTAAATAACATCAGAAAAGAAGACAGAACATATTCTTATTTCTATAAAAAAAGTGACTCCATTTATTTTTACATTATGGACTATATGCAAGTTGTGTAACCCAAAACATAAAATAAGCATTTATATTATTATCTAACTAGAGACGGTGACCTTGATGTGTGACATGTTTCTCGGAGATCTTTTTATAACATAATGTTCTCAGTGATTCACTTCTTTAGACAGATCCGTACAGTTCAGTGTGTTGGTTAGAACAAGAACAATCAGTCGTAGGATCGATCCTTGTCATTGGACTCATTTGCAGTTTGGACTATTTTCCGTTCCAACCAGTAGTCCACAACTGGTTCACCAAAGGCTGTGGTATGAGCTGTCCTGTCTGGGACAGTGCTTATAAAAGACCCCTTGCTGCTTGTCGGAAAGAGTAGCCTAAGTGGCGGCAGCCGGTTTCCTGTAAAAAAAATATGTCAGAATGACCATATGATTGACGTCCAATAGCCGATGATAAGATAAAAAAAAAATCAGTGTGCTCTAGAGGTGTCCTTAAATAAAACAAACTTTACTATAGAACAAGAACAACTTGCAACATTGACACGATGCGGGCAACAGAAACTGCATACAAATCGTATTCATTAAAGTAGGCTTCTCTTGTGCGAAATCCCTTCACAAAATCATTATAACGGGTATGCGCCCGGGTGCTTCGCAAGTGTAATAATAAAAAAGATATCTGAACGCTTGATATATATACTACTCAAAAGAATATAAGGGTCAAAGGAAATTTGTTTATCATTTTCAAGCCAGAATATTCCCTTTTGTGTTGTCATTTGGACTATAGACATCACATTATTATGGGACATACAATCATTACACTTATCTTTAAAAACTTTTTAAGTTATCCTAGATTTTCTTTTTCATGGATTTGAAGCAAGAATTTAGTCAGATTAAACTGACAACCTGCCTCAAAACACCCATTGTGACATCTCATGCACCATTTGCATGTGTTTTGCATGAGTGTCATTTCATGCATGCCAATTTTAGCAACAATAGGGATGACTATTTTCCTTTCATCATCACTTTAAAATAAATGTTTAGCTCGTTACCTTATACTAGTATTTATGTGCAAAAATATGTTTGATCCTTAACTTCTTTTGAGTAATGTGTGTGTGTGTGTGTGTGTGTGTGTGTGTGTGTGTGTGTGTGTGTGTGTGTGTGTGTCCACGCATGTATATGTTTACTGTTTATTTGAAAGGAAGCTTACGTACGTAATGGTATATACGTTCAGTAGTCTAATGATTTTGTTATATTTGATAACAAGAAATTGTTCTAAACCTGCTTATGCTTGCTTGTTATGTTTTCATTATTGTTTTAAGCAGAGAATGATATTTAGCGTTTTGTCACTGTATTTTCGGAAATATTATTAATGTTTCGTAAATAAATAAGATTACATTTTATTGATTACTGTTGTATGATGTATCCGATAACTCGAAATTAAAGGGGTCATAAACATAGTTCGAGTTTAAAGGGAGATTGAGTTTTTGAAATTCAAAAACTGACCTTGAAAATGACTTCGCATATCTTAATACCGTTATATATTCAATTGTAAGAAATGTATTCTCTTTTCACAAATATTTTGTGTATATTTATTGACATAAAAAAAAAGAAGAAAAAAAAGAAGACACATCTATGTATATGCTACCGGAAATATATAGTAGGAAATAAATTATCGAGTTGTTATATTTTGCGGATTACCAAACAGTGGAACGTAATTAAAACAATGAAATAGCGAATGATAGTAGCACCCTAATTAAGTAGTCGTTTTTTCACACGTTCATATTAGTTCACAAGGTTAGGTAGCACGACGGTAATCCATCGAGTTTTAACTAGAAAATAAAGTTACCTTTGTGGGACTTTCTCAGGATGGCAATCAGCGTCAACAGTGGCCTTAATCCGCTTAATTGTTAGAGCCATCTCAAAAGTTAGAAACCCCCACGATATTAATCTTGGTTGGTTGTTTGTATTTATTTTCCTGCTTATATTCAATTAAGGTTCAAGCACGCAGTCCTGGGCACACAACTCAGGTTCATGTGCTGTCTGTCGAGGACAGAGGTTAGTGTTAGTAGGAGACACGAAACCCGCTGCTTTTCAATAAACAGCAAGGGATCTTTTATATGTACTATCCCACAGACAGAATAGCATATACGACGGACTTTGTTAAACCAGTTGTGGTATACACCTACCCACTGAGTCTTGCGGAGCACTCACTCTGGGTTGGAGCCGATACTGAGATTAAAAAGCCCATGCCTCGACTGAGATTTGATCTCAGTACCTACCAGCATCGAGTCCGATAGCTTAACCACCGTGCCATGGAGGCCGGTTATATTAATAAGAACAAGAACTTTATTACTCTCAGGCCATTGTACAATGACATATGAGGAATATCATCAAATGATACCGCGAGTTACCTTTATGCGATTCGCGAACCTTAATGAGTTACCGTCGTGCAACGAGCCCGCTCACAATCCATCCTGTAACTACTTTTTAATTAATGATGTCTTGTACAGTTGTACAAACGCCGTCAACTGAGATAGGAGCATTTCATTCCGCTCAGTCATCGACCCATTATACTGTAATTACCACCCAAGGTAGCATTGGCCCAAATGAAATCTCATTGACCACCATAGTAACATTTCTTAATAAAAGTAATATAAGCAACGTTTCAAACCACTGGACCAGTGTACAGACATACAGTCTGACGCCTGCCATTAACTATGACTCAAAGAAAATATACTACTGTCACATACCATTTTAACGACTTACAGTGTTTTCATTAAGACACACTCAGGTCCGCACAAAATGTTACTTGCAATATTTTACCACCCCAGGTATCAACAAGTACCAAGTGTCACTGATGTAATAATTATTCTGCTAAAAAATATACTGAAATTACTGGGTATATGCCATGGTATTTTCAAAATACCCGCTGCCTCATATATCTACCAATCATAGCTGAGGTTTAATTCAATTCGGATAGATTTCACCGTGCAACTCGAACTCTGACCCGCAAAATCACGTGATTTGGTACGATGCAACCCGAAAACAAGGGCTACACAACTCTTGCTCTTCTAGATTTTGAAGGCCATTAGCCCCCCCCCCCCCCCCCCAAAAAATGCATATTTCCTATTACATGCTAAAAAAGATAGGGTCGGTAGGCATCTTTTTAAAAATTAATATGTGTAAAGTTGAATAATGCTTTACTTTTCACATATGGTCATGTTTAGAATCCTTTAATAATGGTTGTGACTTAATATCTAGTTACAGCGGGCATTTCTTCACATTGACAGACAAGATAGCTCCAGCCGTGTTGATGTTGTTACATAAAGTAAGCGGTAATCCTAAAAAAAGAAGAAAAAAACAGCAGAAAACAACCGGAAACGACCGAAAATGACTGAAAGCACGACTTATAATTTATATGGAAAAGAAATGTTTATGGACGGCAGTTTATAAAAGGGGTCGGTCGAGTTACCGGAAACAAAGGAATGGTTTGGTTTTTTGGCCTTAAATTAAAATATTGGTACTGCAGAACGACTGAGATATCAAGGTTCCAATTTTCGAAAGCCATTATTATTAATTTGTTTGAGCGTTCGGCTGGAATGAGAGCTTCAGTCTGTGAGTTGAGAAGATGGAAGTTTGACTGTTATTTGAAATATTTGAATGTTGAGTTTGTACATTGTTGTATTTAAACTACCGAAACAGACCACGAGCTACTGTTGAATGAATTTATAATGTTCATTTACTCCAGTCACGTGGGTTACTAAAAAAAAAAGTCATTAAATTGTTTTAATTAAAATACGCTCTATATTCTTTGTTTGTACGGAACGAGATGTAGCTCAAACGGTGGCGTGTCCGTCTGTGAACCGGACGGTCGTCGGATCGATCCTTTTCAGTTACCCATTTGCACTTTGGCTATTTTCCGTTTAAAAATAGTGGTTCACGACTGGTTCATCAAAGGTTGTGATATGTTATGGTCCTGTTGGTGGGCCCCCTTGCTGCTTATCGTGAAGAGTAGCCTATGAGGAGGCAACGGGTTTCCTCTAAATAAATATGTCAGAATGTCCATATATGGTTGACGTCCAACAGCCGATGATTAGATAAATCAATGTGCTCTAGAGGCGTCGTTAAATAAAATAAACTACTTTCTTTGTACAGTTACGGTACTACGCGTGAATAAACTGATATCTAATACAAATGGAGTATTCTTTGATCACGTGTTACAATTGAAACAATTTCATTTGAACAGAATGTAGATGTATAATAAAATATAGTATTCATACATCCCATGTTTATTTTTTGCTTCTACCAAGGGCGAAAATCCGTTCCTGAAAGTGGGGCGGGGAACACACCCTTGTCCAAAAATATTCCCAAAAAGTGGAGGGACGGCCCATCCCGCTGCCCCCACGCCCCACCCCCATCCCCCACCATTATAGACCACTTGTGTACTTCTGAATATTTGTGCTAAGACGACATGGTTTAAAGTGTTACATTAATACAATAAAGAGAAATACTGGTAAAGATTATTATTTAAGCATTTTAATTCCATTGAAATTTTCAATTTTTCTAAGCAAAAAGTGGGGGATAATTATACTGCGTATCCCCCGTCCCACCGGGATTTACGCCCATTGTTTCTACGGTTACGGTATTATACGTGAATAAATTTATGTCTAATATATAATTTCAATTCAAACAAGCAAATTTAAATAGATTTCTTTAGTCTGAACATTGAAAGGTAATCATGCTAAAAATCTTTTTTCTTTAGATTGTCTTATTAGTTTTAGTCTTTGATGGCGAAAACCAATACACCGAGAAACACGAACAAGCAATATATCAAATTAAATCTATTAACTTACTGCAAAAGTAATTGGATTTCTTTATTCATTATAGGTTGTTTATTGTATCTATACAAACTCGATATATAGTAAAGAAAAGATTGTTTTATTTAACGACGCCTCTTAACGACGTGTGTGTGTGTTTGCATGCATGCATGTGTGTTTGCGCGCGTGCATCCGTGCATGTGTGTGTGTGTGTATGTGCGATATAATTGAATACCTTTATTAGTATGGGTGCAATTGTCAAAAAAAAAATAGCAGCTGAAAGGCGGGTGTCCAGGGCCCACCCTGGCCACGATCGGGTACAGCGACAAGTTGGTGAGGAAGGGGGTGGTCTATGGGAGCGACGTACTCCTCGTGCGAGAGGGAAAATTGAAAATGTAGTGTAAATTGGAGGGTTCTTCTTAACTCATACACATTTGAGAGCAAACAATACAGCTATATTTTTGGTGTTAAATTTCAAAGTATATACATTTTCCCGACAAAAACCTGACAAATTTTCTTGTGTCTGAATGTCTATAGGGAGTGAGGTCACCATCCATTGTTAAAATGCACACAGATATACCAATAGCGGATCCAGTAGGTCAGGGCCTCCCCATTACTCGAATTAAAAAAAAAAAAATTACCGACCGGAGGATGTGGAAATTAACATTTTTCCCCCCATTTCTATTCATTCATCACTTTTGGACACACCACTTTCAGAAATCCACATTTGGACCCCCCTTTACGAAATTCTGCATCCGCGCCTGTACACTTGCTACATATTAGAAAGAACGTACAGTGGAAGTGTGGAAACATCAAAATTACTTAACAAAAATGTGTCTTGAGAACAATTACATGAAACGGGTACGGAGAGAACCATACTAAAAATCACGTTGTCTTGGTTAAAAATTCATGCTAAGGGAGTTTTTCTTAAAAGCATTCTCTCACGGACCCCTGACCTAATTAATTTTAAAATATACACATTTGATTTGTCTATAGACATACCTCATTCAGCTACTTACATAATCATCACATCTCGTTTATTATCAATATTTAAAAAATAATAACTGAATTACGGTAACGAACCGTAAATCGAACAAAATAATGGGGAGGGGTGACGTATAAATTTCGAGTCACGTGACGGGTATTCCCCCGTTGATGGTTCTTTTAAAACGGCTGAATATTTTTGTACCTGCAAAACATTTCTTGTTTGCCCTATTTGTTTTTGGCTCCATTGTTATTTCTATTATTTTAAATTATCTTTTTTTTTTTTTTACCCTTTCCATAGGGAGCCTGATATTAATTCTATAACTCATTTTCTATCAACATGAAATGAGGAAAAATTAAGAAACAAAATTTATATTTTTAAACATTTTAGGTAAAAATAATTTCTTATAATAATTAATAGCTATTATGCAGTTACCATAACCCATTATTTTTGTAGTTTGTAAAAAAAAAAAATCTAGCGCATTCGATTTTAGATGTCATTTAGGGGTTTCAAATTTACGATAACCTACCTTTAAAACGAAATCTCCTAATTATTTGTCCACGTAAAGTGCTTAACGTAAACGTCATATCATTGTTGGGAGAGATCTTAAAAATAATAGTTTACTGTAACTTAAATCAATAACATGAAAAATGTGAAATAGCGGTCACTCACAGATTTATACTCTGTTTACGCTACTTGGAAGGTGGATATTTGTCGATTACTTTAGTTTGCGTGAACCTAGGCGATAAAGAACTAGAATTTTGGAAATAGCAAAAAAGAAAGTCCTATGTTTCATTTTTTTTTCAATACTTTGTAAAATAATAATTTTAAAATAGTACCCTTAAAAACATATAGTACAACACGGAGATTTTCCACAACGAAAATGAAGATGGCAGCGGAGTGACCTAGCAGAACTAGTATCTGTCCAGGATTCGTATGATCATATGACAGTTACCGGGGGACCGTGTATGCCTACAACGGGTGTTCAACAGAGGTAGTGATTCCTAGAATCAGGAATTGGTCAAAGTAAAGTTTGTTTTATTTAACAATGCCTCTAGACTACATTGAATTTTATCTTATTATCGGACGTCAATTACATGGTCTTTCAGTCATATTTTTAGAGGAAACCCGCTCCCGCCACATAGGATACTATTTCCAATAAGCAGCAAGGAGTATTTTATATGCTCTGTCCCATAGAAAGGACAACACATACAACGGCCTTTGGTGACCTAGTTGTGGACCACTAGTTGGACAGGAAAATAGCCCAAACTGCAAATACGTCCACTGAGAAGGACGATCTGATAGCTGACAGCTTCACAGGCAGACGACACTCTACCGTTTGAGCTACATGCCACTCCCAGGAATTGATCAATCAGATGTTAATGGCAGAAAAGATGTTATTTTCATGGACGTGCAATTTTTGAATGTGTATTGATAATAAAGAAAAAATATTACATCTCTGAAACTTTTATATGTGTTTGTTAACATGTGGGAGATTAAATTTCAAGAAAAGTCATCTCAAGGTCACGTGATCAACACAGCGAATTTCAAGGTCATAACAAAGGTCAAATGATCAATGTACCCAAATATTCACTAATCTGAAAAATCCTTGTCAAATTGCCTTTACAACAATACCAATATTATGAAGATTGGCCCAGTAGTTTCTGAGATATATGAGTTCAAATGTTGGCAGCCACGCCCGTTTTGGCCGAAAATCTCAAAATTTGGGGCTGTCCGATTGGACAAAAATTTTGAATTAGATGCTGTGGAATCCCATTCAACAAGTATATCAAGTTTCATAAAAAATCTGAGATGGTCGGGTTTATAATTTACACGGAAAGACCCTTATATAACCCTTGTACACAGAAAGTTATGCATAAAATAGGGCATTTTTTTATTTCGAAAAATATCAAGATTAATGAGATAAAACTAGACTCGGACTCAAGAATCTCACATTTAATAATGACAAATGGACATACACATCTCTTTGGCAAACATAAAATATATACATTCTTACAGTACCAGTTCTAGAATAATAATTATATTTCGTATTCAGCCTACACTATGTTTGCATCAGATAAATATTTTAATGAGAATATCCATTTTAAACAGTCTAAGGAACGGATAATATTCATCGCTCTTTACTGGACTGCTATCTATTTTAGTTTATAACAAAGAATAGAGGTATTTAATATTTTAAAATTACCCGAAATTATACTAAAAGTGACTTTTGTTTCGAAATGCCATTTTAAAAAGAAAAATAAAGTTTGTTTTATCATCGGTTATTGGATGTCAATCATATGGTCATTCTGACATATTTATTTAGAGGAAACCCGCTGCCATCACATATACTTCTTTTTCCGATAAGCAACAAGGGGTCTTTTATATGCACCGTCCCACAGACAGGACAACACACACCACGACCTTTGATGAACCAGTTGTGGAGCACTGATTGGAACGGAAAATAGCCCAAACTGCAATTGGATCTACTGAGAAGGATCGATCCGACGACCGACCGCTTCATAGAAATGCCATTTTAGTCATGAAACTATCAAAAGAAGTCGGAGTTGTTTTAAATTTTCTTGGCTGGTTGCATTTCTATTAACGTCAGACTCAGTTTAAACCCATCTAAAGCTATTGGACAAAGCCTGATATATAACGACTTTCATAATAAATATAATAATAATAATAATAGTAGTAAATAATAATAATACACAATTTTAGAGGGGTTAGCACTCCATCTCCTTCCACATGCAGGCGCGGAGGCAGGATTTCTGAAAGGGGGGTCCAAATGCGGATTTCTGAAAAGTCGGGGAGGGGTCCAAAAATGATGAGTGAATAGAAATGGGGGGGGGGGATTGTTAATTTTCACGTCGTTCCACTCGGAAAAAGGTAAAACAAATAATTTTAAAATCGAGAAAAGGGGGGTCTGGACCCCCTGGATCAGCTACTGGCATGAGTTCTTCCATCACTGAGTTGTGTACTTTAAACCCCTTAAAGTTGTGATGAATTTTTGTTTTTAAATCATTGCCTGTAGCCGAGAAAATTATGACAACTTAAGATTATGAAAATCAATAGGACGACTTTATACGCCTCTTTTTTTTCGTAGTTTTTGTTGTTTTACATACTATTTGCTTTTAATTGGAGTTGCTTCCTTTTTAGAATCTTTGATTCACCATTCGTCTGGCTTTTCATTTGTGCACCTTTTTATGCGGTCTTAGTCTATGAAACAGAAAAAATATATGGAAGAAACTAATAAAAAAAATAAAAAAAAAATTAAAAAAATGTAATTATCTAACAATATTGGTTTATCATTTTGACAATATATCTTTTTTTTGTAAAAGAGATTGGAGTAAAAATGGAGCTTCAACTTTAATTTTTATATAAATACGATTATAATAGGCCTATATATATTTAAGTACTATAACAGTTATTAATTTTTTATTTTCCACGGGAAATATTTAAAAAGAGGGCGTGGTTAACTTGGTAAAATCCTAAAATCATTAAAACAAAAGATTGAAATTGCTACCTATGCTTTTCTCTATTTATTGACACTTTGCAGAGGCCTTTAAACACATTAATTTCGGCAAACAAATGTCATGGGATGTCATTCTCAGCTTTATTTTTCAAATTTATTTCATAGTCCGATCCTCTCTTTTTTCTTTTAATTATTTTAAATTTTCTTCTTATTATTATTATTATTTTAATTAATTTATTTGTTTATTTATTTTTTTTTTATTTATTTTTTTATTGTCCATCTGATATGCTACAAGTTACGGCCAAGACCAAGTGGTATAAATGTTCCACACCCATCCTCTTATTTTCAATAATTATGAATTTATGGGTACAATCTCAGTGAAGCAGAGTTATTGCCACGGTGATCGTGCTTGAACAGTTAAATGTTAAAGATTTATCACACTACATTTCACTTCTCTGTATTATTATATAAGGAAACTGTATGCTTTGTTGAATTTTTCAGAAGTATTTTGAAATTAGGTCCATTTGGTCTATTAACAAAAGTTGTTGTGGTATGATACCCAAGATAATTGTTGATTAGAGTATTTTCCCGTTGCGGAAGTATACTACCACCGAACTTCCTGTTTTACATTTAGAAAATATTGGTTGTGTTTACTAAATTAATTTTCATGTTCTTGCCCGTAAAAAGCGTGCCGTTGTGTAAATGCGTGTATTATTAGTTTATATTACAATTATATTTTCTTTATCTGTTGTTTAAACATGTTTGCAAAAGTGGAAACCAAGAAAAATGAGTTTTTGGACCATGCAAAAGCAGCCCGAGCAGAAAGGGCCCAGGAGGTTATTCGAGGACAAGCAGCTATAAAAATACAAGTAAAATTGGAAAGATGTCCACCTTCACACCCTTCCCCATCCAATCCTATAAAATGGACTGACAGAATAAAGCTATAACTCAAGTGTAGCACAGACGTGGGAGGGTTGCAACATTTCATTTTGCGGATGTTGATAATTTCGTACCATAGTTGATTGTCATTTCGTACCATAGTCGTTTCGTACCATAGTGCTTTGGTCATTTCGTACCATGATCATTTCGTACCATAGTTATTTAGTCATTTCGTACCATTGTCATTTTGTACCTGGTATCTTATTCTTGTATGCCACTTCTTATTTTTATTGTTTATTAATAAACATTTTTTTCTGGATCCACTACTGTGATAGTTTAGTTTTAAGATGAACTGACAAGTAACACATGGCACTGATGATAATTTCATATGTTCGAACCCCCCCCCCCCCTACATCTTATAAAACAACAAAGAGTATTGATG
>JAULBS010116107.1:0-14603 GCA_032355785.1 Symmetromphalus regularis | reverse complement strand
TCGTTAGACTCTTATTCCATCACTACAATCTTATCCCTAGAATAAAGTTATGGGGATCCTTGTATAGTTAGGCTCTTATTCCATCGCTACAATCATATCCCTAGAATAAAGTTATGGGGTCCTTGTATCGTTAGGCTCATATTTTATCGCTACAATCTTATCCTTAGAATAAAGTTATGGGGGTCCTTGTATCGTTAGACTCTTATTCCATCACTACAGTCATATCCTTAGAATAAAGTTATGGGGTCCTTGTATCGTTAGACTCTTATCTACAATCTTATCCTTAGAATAGAGTTATGGAGGTCCTTGTTTCGTTAGGCTCTTATTCCATCATTACAATCATATCCTGAGAATAACGTTATGGGGGGTCCGTATATCCATAAGCACTTATTCCTTCAATACAATCTTAACCTTAGAATAAAGTTATGGGGTCCTTGTATCCTTAAGCACTTATTCCTTCACAAAAATCTCATTCCTTGAATAAAGTTATGGGTATCCTTGTATCGTTAGGCACTTATTCCATCACTACAACCATATCTCTAGAATAAAGTTATGGGGTCATTGTATCCCTAGGCACTTATTCCGTAATAATAATGTCATTCCCAGAATAAAGTTATGGGATCCTTGTATCATTGGGCACTTATTACATCAGAATATATTTGCAAGAAGCTAAAATATACGAATTACACGCGTGACATAGAGGTGTGTAAGAACGAATATCACAAAAACTTGTCATTCACTAATTGGAGGACATATGTAATTTAACCATATGTTCGCTGAGATCCCAAAGTTGCTTAGCAACGACGTCGTCTTTAGTGTGGACTTGCAAATCTTCGACGTGGCAGTCACTGCAAAATACAAACACAAATAATAATAATAAAAGTTTTAACATTGGCATTGCTTCCATGCCGTGAAGCTGTCGATCGTCGGATCCAATTGTAGTTTGGGCTATTTCCATTCCAATCTGTGGTCCACAACTGGTTAATCAAAAGCCGTGGTACGTGCTGACCTGTCTGTGGGACAGTGGATTCAAAAGACCCCTTGCTGCTTATCGGAAAGAGTTGCATATGTGGCGGCCACAGGTTTCTTCTAAAGACCATATCATATGACTGACATCCAACAGCCGATGATAAGATAAAAATCAATGTGCTCTAGAGGCGCCGTTAAATAAAATAAACTTCTTACTTTTGCTTCCATGCCCTAACCTCTGACAACGTCAGTGGGTTATTATTAACATGTTATTAGTATAACATAACACTTTGTATGATATTTCTCCAAGACATTACGGGTCGTTCACAATAATTAAGTATTTACCTACTCTCATTTATCATTAGCTCTTATACATAGCAGACGGCTAGCGTAATATGCGCCACAGAGGGTCAGTTAAAAGAAGTGTGGTATGAGCCTATAAGACTTTCACTTCCGGTATATTTCGTCTGCACCGCTAGTAGTTTTGCATGCATAACAACCAGCCTCCGTGGCGCAGTGGTTTAGCTATTTGACTCGTGGCTGGTAGATACTGAGATCAAATCTCAGTCGAGGCATGCGATTTTTAATCTCAGTATCGGCTCCAACCCAAAGTTAGTGCTCCGCAAGGCTCAGTGGGTAGCTGTATACCACTTACACCGACCAGTGGTCCACAACTGGTTTAACAATGGCCGTGGTATGTGCTATGCTGTCTGTGGGATAGTTCATATAAAAGATCCCTTGCTGTTTATAGAAAAGCAGCGGGTTTCGTGTCTTCTACTGACATTAACCTCTGTCCTGGATAGACAGTACAGGAACCTGAGTTGTGTGTCCAGGACAGCGTGCTCGAACCTTAATTGGATATAAGCACGAAAATAAGTACAACCACCCACCCGATAGTACTTGGTTTTATTTCAAAATCAGATAGACTGTAAAAGATAATAAACTGAGCAAGAAAACCATCCTAACTATTACATTATTAACAAACTACTTTTATACACAGAATATATTTTATGTTTAATAGATTTTATCAGACCCAAATGTTTTGGTAACTAAAATGCTTTTATTTATTTTTTACTGCCCTCTCCTCACCAAAAAAAAAAATAATAATAATAAAAATATATATATATATATATATAAAAATAATAAAAAAGAACTGAAATATTAAATTATAATATTATATTTCGTCCTTTTTAAACATATCTGTGTATCTCAACTACAGATTATGTTAACGAAGTGAGATTATTGCAAATAAAACAACACATAAAGCAACATAACTCATGGTAGTTCACTGCTTTTCTTTGACAAGTTACTCCATGTACTCTGTGTACGCTACTTGGAACATGAATTTTTGTCTATTACTTTAGTTTGCGTGAACCTAAGCGAAAAAAGACAAAGAGTTTTGGAAATAGCAAAAAAGTCCTATGTTAAATAATGATTTAAAATATTACTCATTCACTCGTATATTAAAATCGACGATATTGCACAGCGTTAATAAGATTTGGCAGATGACAGCATTACAAAGAGAGGTAACTCTGTCCTTTTTAACATTCGAAACATCTCGGCCATTTTCTATAATATTAATATCTCATTCATCGTTTTTGCTTTAATAAAACAAAAAACAAATATGGCATAAATATATTTATAAAATAATAATCGCGTATTTTAAAAATACATTATACAAATAATTACCCCCCCCCCCCCATTTTTATATGAAGTCTGCTCGAAACGCCTACTCGAAATGCAAAAATAATGCTTCTGACTGACATTTAAACAATATAGAACCAATGGATACAGCAATCTACACAAAAATCTGAAAAAAAATTATTTCTAAAAATATTAACATTAATGAGGTAAGTTATATACTTTGTTTTTTATTCGTCAAAAAACATGTTCCAAGTAGCGCAAACAGACTATAGTTTTCTGTTCATTCAGGATTGACCCACCTGAAATAATGACCAGTGATATTTTGCAAACTGGGATCAACGGAACAGTAGACAGCAGTCTGGATGCCTTGAGTTCCTGTCTTGGTGAAGAACAGCTTGAGAAGATGTATCAGCGGCTTCTCTACAGGTCTCAGCCAACTGGGTACAGATTTCTGCAGATGTTTACCAAGCTCTGACGCTACGATGCCGGGGTGTAGACTGTTCACTGTCACTCCAGTACCTATTTATTTATTGTATGTTTAACGACTCCACTAGAGCACATTGATATATTCATCATCGGCTGTTGGATGTCTTATTAGTCTCAGTGATCCAGTGGTAGAACATCAGACTCTGAAGCTGAAGACAGTGGGTTCAAAACCCGTCTGAAACTTGTTCACACTGACTACATGTTAAAATTCACAAAAGTTTGACATCGAATAGCCGATGATTAATAAATTATTGTGCTCTAATGGTGTCGTTAAACAAAATGCTAATTGTTTAAAATATGTATATAGCCATTTGTAAATAGTCAAATCTGTTGTCAATATCACATAATTAAGTGGGAATATCAGTGGTTCAAAACTAGTTAATTCTCTAGTGAAGTGTATTTGCCAGATTATTTCAGTAAATAAATAAATGAATATTCATACCTTTTAGACGCCTTCTCAATTCTCTAGTGAACATAATATTTGCCAGTATATTTCAGTATATAAACAAGTGAATATTCATACCTTGTAGACGTCTGCTCAGTTCTCTAGTGAACAGAATATTTGCCAGTTTATTTCAGTTTATAAACAAATGAATATTCATACCTTGTAGACGCCTGCTCAATTCTCTAGTGAACAGTATAATTGCCAGTTTATTTCAGTATATAATTAAATGAATATTCATACCTTGTAGACGCCTGCTCAGTTCTCTAGTGAACAGCATATTTGCCAGTTTATTTCAGTATATAAACAAATGAATATTCATACCTTGTAGACGCCTGCTCAATTCTCTAGTGAACAGTATATTTGCCAGTTTATTTCAGTATATAATTAAATGACTATTCATACCTTGTAGACGCCTGCTCAGTTCTCTAGTGAACAGAATATTTGCCAGTTTGCTCTGTGTGTAAGCCTCGAGAGGACCATAATGTTTTTCACTGTTGATGTCTTCTATGTTGATGGTTCCACCTGAAATGCCAACAATATGATAATAACTTATATTTGGTTAAACTGATGGGACAATCTCAGGTAGATATTTTCTTACATTTTATAAAAAGTATATTTTATATCGTACACTATAATAGATAATACACTCTTATTAGCACAACATATAATTTTTTATACTAAAGTAAAGTTTGTTTTATATAACGACGCCTCTAGAGCACATTGATTTTTATCTTATCATCGGCTATTGGACATCAAACGTATGATAATTTTGACATATGTCTTTAGAGGAAACCCGCTGCATCCACATTTGCTACTCTTTCCGATAAGCAGCAAGGGATCTTTTATATGCACTTTCACACAGAGATGACAACACATACCACGGACTTTGATGAACCAGTTGTGGACCACTGGTTGGAACGGAAAATAGCCTAAACTGCAAATGGGTCCACTGACAACATATATAGCCTACATGGAAAATAATAATGCAACACAATTGTTATTGACCATCTACTGGACAGTTTATCAATATTAATGAGTGCCACTTCCATGTTGCATAACAGTCAAAGACACAATGACTTTTTATCAATTTTGTTACAGTTCTTTTATTTACCTTTAGCTTAGCAGGTCATCGGTTCAGCAATAAATAAATCACATCATAGTGAACAATGGCAGAGTAAAACAGAACATACAAATATTAGGAGAAAGCAAACAATATACAATGCTCTAAATATAACTATTTCTCAGATTTGTGGTACCATATAAATATTTTCCAAAATTACGTGACTGCTTAATATTATTAAGTTTAAACTATTTAACAAGTTTAGGTATTAATCACTTGCCAGTAATACGTAAGAAACTGCCCACGTCTTAGCGGGCTTATACAACCGTAAGAGGGCCGAAAATACAGAATTTCGTATACGGCCATGGTCTACATACAAGGCTTTTACTTCCGGTATAATTTTTCTAGGATGTTACCTGAGAAAGATTTAAAGCGCTTCTTTGATTGTTTTTCTAATAGGTAAGTTTAATTTCTATGATATAAACTGTTTTTTGGAAAGAATATATCTTCATTTATTTCCGAAACGAATGCACTGTAAATTATAAATTCTGATATAGTACATTTAGCAATTTCCGAGCTAAAACCGGGTAATGAAATATATCCGAATTGGACATATTATCGTTTACACTGTTGTCGTATAATGAGATTGAGAGTTGCCCCCCTTACTGCTTCTAATGGGTAACAGCAGACGACATAAAATAAAATAAATAAATAGTGTAAAATAAAATAAAATTAAATATAAATAAAAAAAATAATAATAAAAAAAAAAAAAACTAAAAAAAAAATAGCAGACGACAAAAAAGGTGATAAATATGTCATTAAACGGGTGTTTTCACATTGGCCTTCTTATAGATCCACGGACAGATGTATTAGCAGACGACATAAAAGGTGATAAATATGTCATTAAATGGGTGTTTTCACACTGACCTTCTTATATATCCACGGACAGTTGTATTGGCCCTCGACCGCTGTATAGGCCCTCGGCGCTCCCCCAATAGCCGATGTTTACGTTTGTGCTGGGGGGTCGTTAAATAAATAAATGGGCCAATACAGCCTGCCTCGGGCCATTACAACTGTCCTTGGACCTATAACAAGGTCAATATGAAAACACCCATTTAATAACATAATAATACAGAAGGATATTTCCAATAATAAAATTTGATATGTATTTTTCTTAAATAGTTATATAATGGGCAAACCAGTATAAAATGAAATTCATCTTCAATGTCATCAACACAAACAAAACATGTTCTTTTAGAACGGCCAGAAGTGTTATATCTACCATCACTCACCAACATATGCTTTGGCAGATACGTTGATAACACGAGCAGGAGCAGACTTCTTTAGAAGGTCAAGCAGCATATTGGTTAAGAGGAAATGACCTAGATGGTTTGTGGCAAACTGAAGCTCATAACCATCACGAGACACACATCTGGTAGGTGACGCAATGACACCTAGAGCAGAAACATTAAGATTATCTTTAACACGTAATAGTTGTGCCGTGGTTACGTTATTAAACAAGTCACAGAAACATTAACATTATCTTTAACACGTAATAGTTGTGCCGTGGTTACGTTATTAAACAAGTCACAGAAACATTAAGATTATCTTTAACACGTAATAGTTGTGCTGTGGTTACGTTATTAAACATGTCACAGAAACATTAAGATTATCTTTAACACGTAATAGTTGTGCCGTGGTTACGTTATTAAACATGTCACAGAAACATTAAGATTATCTTTAACACGTAATAGATGTGCCGTGGTTACGTTATTAAACGTGTTACAGAAACATTGAGATTATCTTTAAAACAGCTATATAATGGCAACGCTATCAAAACCGTAACATTTATGTTAATTTAATACACAATAGTAGTACCATGGCAACGCTATTAAAACGTGTACAGAAACATTTAGATTATCTTTAAAACAGAATATCTGTAGTATGGCAATGCTATCAAAAACGTATCAGAAACATTTATGTTAATTTATTCACAATAGTTACACCATGGTAACGCTATTAAACATGTTACAGTTGGTTGTATTTATTTTCGTGCTTATATCCAATTAAGGTTCAAGCATGTTGTCCTGGTCACACATCTCAGCTTCCTGTGCTGTTTGTCCAGAACAGTGGTTAGTGTTAGCAGAAGAGACGAAACCCGCTACCGCCACACTAATGCACCTACTCTTATCGATAAACAGCAAGGGATCTTTATATGCCTTTTCTCACAGACAGGACAGCATATACCATCGCCTTTGATAAACCAGTTTTGGACTACTGTTTAATGCAAGTGGCATACACATATTCGTTCAGGTTTGCGGGGCAATCACTCTGGGTTGGAGCCTGTATTGAGATTAAAAGCCCTATGCCTCGCCAGATATTGATCCCAGTACTTACCAGCCGCGTGACCAACAGCTTAACCACTGCGCTACCGAGGCCAGTAAATAGAAACATTGACTATAAATATACTCAACCAAAAAGGAAAGTACGCATATTGAAATACTTTTGTTTCATATGGTGGTCACTGTAATTCTCCATTGGCAGCAAATACGTTCGCAACTTGTGATATTAGTGCACACACATACCTCCTCCTAAAATAGTGTGGTTATCTAATTCCAGAAATTCTGCCATGAATGTCATCTGGTTCATAAAATAAACAACTATTGATTTCATGCATACTTTCTTTTTTGGTTGAGTATATTTGAACAAGACAGTAATATTTATAGTGTATGTATTTTCGTAACTGGCAACCGATTTAGTTACACTTCTGGACATGAATTTACCGTCGTTATTAATGAGAATGTCCAGTCTATCTTCCCTCTTGTTCATGTCCTGAGCGAATGACCTCACGGAATCTAGCGAAGAAAGGTCAACGGTCCTCACAAACGCTCGTTTTCCAGTCACCTTGAATATGTCCGCTGCTGCGTGTGCCCCCTTCTGGGGATTTCTACATGTAACCATGACGTTCGCACCTGAAATATGTTTCCATTGTTTTAAATGTATTTTATGTAATGTGCATGTATGTGATGATAAATACATAATTAACATGTACTTTTTGTTATATATTTCGTGATTTCGCTCGGGAAAATGTTTTAATTGCAACAGAAAATATTTCTCAGCAGTATATTTTTACTTTGTATCCAAAATAATATATATATTGCAAATTCGTTTTAGAACTTTTAAAATATATCTGAAATCCAGTGGCGTGCAGAGGTTTGGTGATGCCCGGGCCTACTTGATTGTATGCCCCCAAGACTCAAGTATAGGACCTAATTTTAATTTCGTTCTTTGATTGGTTCCCCCTCCCCTTGAAATGGATGCCCGGGTCCGTCGCCCCTTCTGAAACTCTGTTCTGCACTTCACTATAGGGCCCTAATTCTGAATCCCGCCTAACAACAAACTTTTTCTTTAGAATTATTTCATTTCTAAATCAGCAAACATTGGTATTTTTCTTCTTTCTTTTATTTTTAACATGTAGGATAACAGTCAACTTAACCTTATCTTCCGCAAATATACAATATCATGCATGCTGTGAACACTGAAGGCTGTTCAAAATACACAGCTAAGCTTATGTGTATTTGATAAATTACAAGACCACATGGATCGTATCTTCGTTAGTTGAGGATTTAGTAACGTTAGCTTATAAATGACACGAGGTGTTTATTATTTTAATGTCAGCAATGTTGTTAATAGTGCTAAATATCGGCAGTTATTCGTCCCAAAGGTGTAATATAAAAAAAAATTAAACCACGGTTCTACCTATACAATATGTTGCACGCACAAACACACACACATACGCACGTACCATACAAAATTCAATACAACACAAAATAAATAATTAATACGTGTTTATAAATATACTACATTTAACGACCGAACATGCTATTGAAGATTTACGCAGGAACTTTACATATAAATACCGTTCTATTCATGTTTCAATAATAATTATATTTGTCGTATTGCAAGGCTCGAGAAAATTACTGGAGGCGGGAAGCAAATGCTGCTCAAAATGCACATTATGCTTTCTGATAATCAGTTAGACAAGCTGTTTTTGACTTCCATTTTAATTTTGAGAGTATTCCAGAAATATCCGCAATTCATTTTCAGGATTAATAATATAAGTATGTTTTATCTTTGTTAGTCACAAGAAAAAGCTGGAAAATAGGTTATTTCAGATTTGATAAAAGAGTCCAGTATTATGTACACTATAAATGTACTTTATTTTAAAAATATTTATATGATTTATACGGCCATTAATAGCAATAAGAAAAAATAGTCTGCATTTCTAACTCCAGCAGACACATGTATTACGTTAAGCTACCAAAGAAATAACTGATACAGATCCATTTATCCAGCAAACAGGGCCGTCGTATTATATGGGTACACTGGGAAGTTCCCCGTGGACCCCGAAATTTAATTTGAACTTTTTTTTAGGTTCATATAAGCGAGAGTGGTAAGGGCCCCATTGCACTGCTTTGTCCATGGGCCTTAAATAGTCTTAAAGGAATGCTGAAGTCTACAAAGCAGGATATAAAATGGATTGTTTTTCAGGATCAAGAATGGTGCAATAAAATGTTTAATACGTACATGGATTTAGAATAAATGAACATTACAAACACGGATTCTTTCTAACACGCATGAATAAGATTGATGCGCGTGAAAGCTGCGCGATGCGCGTTATGACGTAGGACCCGAACAATAAAGTGAAAACTATTATCGCATGTATCGGAAAGATTCATTTCAGTGTTGTTTATAGTTTTGTTTGCTTTATTAGATGGCTTATGTTCGAGCTTGAACGTTTAGATAGTGATAGTGGATCGCACTTTGAGATTTCATAATCATCCGGTGGATATTTTACAATAAATTGGAAGGAAACAAAGACTGGTGTTAGTGCGGCAGTTGTATACCACTGGAAACGGTTGCGTAACTTCGTTCAGACTACAGTTTTTAAAGTCAGCGATTACATATTTCTGGTTTAATTTGGATCATTTTCTATTTTCAGCACGAACTGTATTACAACCATAATAACATTTCAATTCATAGAAATGCGATTTCTCGCGAACAAAGAGTAATAACAATTAACTTATTTCTTGGAAAGAACTACTTCAATACAGCCATTACGAGTTTCGCAGAATGCTTGTTCTGATCTGACGTCATGCAGTACGACTATATTCTTACAAAAAGAAGTTCCGTTTCCTACTTTTGTACACGAAAAACGCGTTTTTGAGTACAAAGACATTTAATTAAAAAAATGTGTTTAACTAATATCTTGTAAATACATTAATCCATTTTATATGGAACACTCCAGTATCCCTTTAAGACGGCTCTGCCAGAAAGTGTATTTATGCGCATGTCTATAAAATATTACCAATCTTAAAGCAACCACCTTTTTCTAAACATATCCAGAACTTTCCTTGTGTAGACAAGGGCGAAAATCCGTTCCAAAAGGTGGGGGGACGGAACATACCCTTGTCCAAAAAGTAGGGGGGTACGGACCATCCCGCTGTCCCCCACCCCTCCCCCAAACATTATAGACCACCTGTGTACTTCGGTATATTTGCGCTAAGACGACATGGTTAAGTGTTACATTGATACAATAAAGAGAAATACTGGTAAAGATTATTATTTAGGCATTTTAATTTTAATTTCACTGACATTTTCAGTTTTTCTAAGCAAAAAGTGGGGGGATAATTATATATGCGTCCCCCCTGTCCAAAAAGTGGGGGGTACATGTCCCACGCGTCCCCCCGGGATTTACGCCCATGGTGCTAGCATTATTTTAAGCATAACTTGGTAAAAAAATACAATCGAGCACTGCTAGTAGCATAACATGCTAGCATAATCGACAGTGGCTTACTGCAAAACACCATAGATACATTGTACATATACATTTAAGATACATGTTATACTCGAGGATGTGTGCAAATACTCCCCTCTGGGTCCGTCACTGATTAATATCACGTTTATAAAACTGTTATAATATCGAGCTGGGACACAGGTGGGTTGTTTTAAATATAGAATTATTTCCATTTAGAAATTTATTGAAATATTGTAAGAATTGTTTAAAAAAACATGTTCGCGAAGTTTGAATGTTTTAAATCACTGTTTTATAGGTAGTAGCAAGTAAGCATATTATCTGTATTTATGAAGTAAACGATAGTAAATATATGTACTAATTTACCCAATGGGAAAGGATTGTTTGTTTAACGACACCCCAGCGCATTGTTCATTCAGCTGTCTGACACATGGTATTCTGAGGCTCATGGTCTTTAAATGAAACCCACTACCACCACATAGGCTATTCTTTCCGATTAGCAGCAACGGATCTTTTAAATGCGTTTTCCCACAGACAGGACAGCACATACCACGGCCTTTGATAAATCAGTTGTGGACCACTGGTCGGTGTAAGTGGCTTACACCTATCCATTGAGCATCTGCATAACACTCACTCTGGATGGAATAGCAGATTACAAATTCCATGCTTTGACTGAGATTTGATCCCAGTACCAGCTAACCATGAAACAGACAGTTTAAGCTCTGCGCTTCCGAGGCTAGTAGTACAGCAGACGGCATGGCTAAACGATGCCAAAGACCACAAAGTATTTGAGGAAATGGCACAGTGAAATAACTGAAATTCGCATACCGATTAAAACCAGTTTTTTTCTGATCACATTCACATATGTAGATATATATTTCTCAGTATGCTTTATGCATTCACCTACATGTTGATCTGTTTATATAAAAAAATAGGTATTGAAAAGTGCAAACTGCTGCTACTACAAAGTTCCGCTATATTAACCTATTTAACGCCAGACATTACAGATTCCACAATGCTTACCGTCATTCCTTTACACGGAAATATGCGCCATAATGCATGTGGTGGTTGAAAGATAAGTGTCTCAGTTTTTGCACGGAACTATGCGTTATGATGCATCTAGTGAGTGAAAGGCAAGCTCCTCGCATCTTTACGCCATGTCAGTCTACGTCATTGTGCTACAGCGCTTAAAAACATTGTACACCTTCTGACAAAAGTGTAAAATTTTGCACATATATAATTTATGGCTCAGTCACAAATGCACGGTAGCCGTGCGGTGATGGTGGTGGTGTTAGGGGAGGGGATTAACGTACGGCGTCTAGGCGTCTGCGACATCGGAAAAGAATTGTATGTTTTCCCAAAAATCTGTGCAATTGTCACATTAGATACGGTGTGCTTTCAGGGCTCCTATGGGTGACAAAAATGTTTGGAGTGATCAAATCTTTAGGACATCATTGGAGCATCGTGTGGCCTCCCTGCGATGTTTTGCAGAGTGCCCTCGGCACCATTCCGTTTTATAAAGCAGTCTGCGGTGGTTTTCCTATTTTAAAATTCGTACTGTCTTCAAAAAATTATAATTCCACATTAATAGTTTCCGATGACCTATGATGCCAACAACATGGGCCAAAAACAACGATGTCCGTAAAATATCGCCGATGCCCAAAGGATATCGTCAAAAACACACAGCACATGGGCATCTTAACCACTTACCATGTACATGTGTTTGTGACTGAGAGATTAAACTATGGGTGAAGCAAATAATGTGTTTTAACGACAAAGAAGCACATTGTGTATTTAGCGGCTACCCTGTGTGAGACATGTATATGACATGTTATCTTTAGAGGAAACTCGCTACCGCCACATAAGCTGCTTTTTTTCGATTATCAGTTAGGAATAATTTTTATGTGCTTTCCCATAGGCAGAACAATACATACTTATCCACTGAGTTTTGTGGCGCACTCACTCTGTGTTGGAGCCGGTATCGAGATTAAAACTCGCATGCCTTGACGGAGATTCGATCCCACTACATCACTGGGGCCGGTCTTTATGGTATGCATATATTTATATAAGAGGAGGTACCTATTTGCATCACGGGATATGGTCGTTGATATAATATATTAATCAACATGACTTGAACTACATACAGGGTGTTCCCCCCCCCCTCCTGAAACAAACCCCGTTAATTTTTCATTTTATAATTACTTTTGATCTATTTCACGAAACTCTTTTATATTTTCAGTTTGTATTCTGGACTTATGGAAGTTTCTTTCGAGAAACTTGTCAAATGGTACCTAATGACTAACTCATACGAGCAGACTCCGAGAGGATACAGGAAACACTTTGGTCTTAGAGATGTTCCATCTATACCAGCAATCAAGAAAATTGTCCAGAATTAATTATTTTGAATTTTATACGGGTATAACTTGAGGTCATGTCGCAAAATTCTCGAGACAAACGATTCTGACATGCTAAGTTCTTGCGAACGCCTACGAAGCAGGCGATGTTTGTTTCGGTACGAGTTGATTTCTTTCTTCCAAAATTTCCACGACGTCTGTTGTGGCAGGTTCTCTGGCTTTCACATTTCTGGACAATGTTCTTGATTGCTGGTGTAGATGTAGTTTCCTGTATTCACTCTGAGTCTGTTCTTATGATTTAGTTACTAGGTACCATTTCACATTTTTGTTCGCTGCTCATTAAGACTGTCATGGTTAAGATAGGATGATGAAACATTCAGGAACAAATCCCCACATTATTCAGAATGCTACCTGAAAATATCCAAGAGTTCAGTGAAATACATCAAAAGTTATTTTAAAAAAATTAATAATTAACTTTTTGGGGGACACCTTGTATATACTAGGTTTCACACTTTGTTCACAATGTGCACATTACAGTTCTGTACTACGTGCATTGGTAATTACGAAACTGTTAGAATAATCACTGATAGATTACTCCTGACACATGTGACCGATGGTAGAAAACGCCCACCTTTTGCCTGAGCGTGGTGCCATTACTCTTTCAGACAGTTATAGGTTATCAATTTGCAGCTATGTTTTGTGTATCAGTAGCAATCGATCTTTTATATTCACTTTCTCACAAACATGTTATTAGATAAAACTACCAGTTGTGGATCATTGGTTGGAACGGTAACAGACAGCTAGTGCTTATAAAAAGTTTATACAATAGCTTTAGACTTGAGCAAATTCTAAAGATGTTTACGCCATTGTGATGCCACACAAATTGCATTCAGGAAAGGAGATGTTATTAAAGTCTGGAGGTTGAATGTTGTGTAAGCATGGGACTAGCTTTATAGAGCTGTGAGGGCTCGATACCACTACCTGTCACACCACATCTCGGAGCGATAATTGGATGCATGTTGGGTTGTCGCGTGTGTTTAGAAGGTTCTACACGTGTGTGACTGAAATATCAGTGGGAGGTTTCATTTCATTTGTCTGATTTCTAGATTATCTGCAGCGCCTCAATCCACGAAGCTAACTATTGTTACTATAAATTATGTCAACGGTCCTCCCCCCCCCCCCCCCACACACAAACACACATCCTCCTAATACACACACTAAGTGCTTAGTTCTTTGTTAAGTATAAAGTAGCATCGTTTGTCTTTGCTGTTAATAACGGACATTACTTCCATATTCAAGAACATAATTATATTTCTTGTAAAAAGACCAGGTGTGAAGCTAACTGAGTAACTGGGAATAAACGCATGTGGTAGATATAATTAGTGGAAATATAAATATATAGTACCTAATAATTGTTAACGATAAAGCTGTAATGTGCATTACTATGACATTATGTCAATAAATTGTAGATAATTAATTGCAACATGCACATGCGTCTAACAGAAAATGGTTGATTGGTGGTATCATAACATATTACCGATTTGACTCATTAGTTATAAACATAGTATGTGATATTTTCATGGAGAAAATGTTCATTAAATACTGAAAGATGAACCAGTAAACTATAACGCATTTTAAAGTTAACACAGAGATGAAAAAGTAAAGTTTGTTTTATTTAACGACGCCTCTAGAGCACATTGATTTTTAATCTTATTGGCGGCTATTGGACGTCAATCATATGGTCATTCTGACATTATGTATTTAGAGGAAACCCGCTGCCGCCACATTGGCTACTCTTTCCGATAAGCAGCAAGGGGTCTTTTATATGCA